>JABASI010001734.1:0-23133 GCA_019776505.1 Tomocerus nigrus
AAATGAGAATTTCACATCTAGTCTTATCCATTCTAATTTTGTCCAATCCTTCCTTTTCAAAGGCAGATTCATTCTCCAATTAAGAGAAACTGCATAAGCTACAAGCTACAATGTCTTTATCTTTACAGTTTATAGCTGCATAGGTACTCCGTACTCGTAAGCGATCTCACTTATTCAAGTAGGTAGGTAGGCAACTTGAAAGTGTGGGACGAAGGATGCCGGCTTCATCTACACAGACAGACAACTAATGCTCACTCAGTTACTCATACTTAATAATAATATAAACTCATTCTTCCTTATGAATCATTGCCTTCTAACATTATGTATGTCCTTAAGACGTCTTGTACATTACGGACAATTAATAGTGCATAAACGTGTGTACTATATATATAGTTAAATGTAAAACAAAACATAATAATATGTACATATAGGATCTAGTATAAGAAAAGTAGTATGATTTTATGCGCATATGTAAGAAGTGTATGCCATAAAGAGCAACTCTAAACTCTAAATACGGTATTTATTATCTATCACATGCACATTTGCTTGTAAATCGATTAAATCCTCTTGTTTTGTGCAGAAAAGACTTATTAAAGGTGAAAATTAAGTGAAATTGCAGAAACGTTGATTGTGGGTGGCCATGAATAAGAAAACTGAAATGAAACTGACGAATAAACGATGATGATGGGAAACATGTTATTTCAATTTGTCAATAGGGAATATTTCTTTGTTATTTACTGGTAATTAATGCGTGAGTCATACATGTTATGTTCCATCAAAAGGAAATCTTTCAGCGACAGGTGGTAAAGGTGTAAATGATAAACACGAGTGAAATACGCTGATTACATTCATTTCTATCACAAAAGGCTCTATCAACTCGATAATTTGAATCTTACGAATTATTATGCCACAGCACTATTCCTATATCACAGCAGCAATATGGATGCGATTCGGCGAATGATTACGTGCTATATTCTTGATTGTTTTGATACGCCTTCTGATAATATTAGCACTGATGAAAAATGTGCATGTGATGCAACTTTTGGCAATGTCAACAGGTCAACACTCCATTCATACCTTCGCTTCGGGGCGAAGTGAATGACGTTTTCATTATGTTGCTCGCAATAAATGGCTACGGTGTCGTCGTGTCGTGCGTGGTGTAAGTCGAATTTACTAATTGCTTAAAATTGTTCATTCTAATGGAAACACTGATTAATAGTTGTAATTTCACATAAAACAATAAAAAGCAAGCATCAATTTTATATTTTCTGCTAAATGTTCAACCCGAAATTAATATTGAGTATAAGATGTTGGGGTAATTGTTTTCCTTAAAAACAAACCATTGCACCAAAGGAAATATAAAAAGTACCGAAATGACCACTTTATGAACAATTTCAAAGAAAAAAACATAAACAGGACATTCCTATTCCTAGTAATTAGTAGTGTTCTAAAACAAGATGGAAAATCCAACCTATTCCCTCGTGAGATCCCAAATTTCTGTCCGACGGACAGACAGACGGATTAATCATTCGCATAAAACACCGTTTCGGTAATTAATAAATGTTAAGTCTATGAATCTTTCGAGGGGGCAAAAGAAAAGACCTACGAGCGGAGTATGTTCTTTAAAAATTCATGTTTTTAAAAAACAACGACTGAAGCCAATATGGAAAGAAATTTTAACTGAGAATTTATAGTAGTCCATTTCAGGATCGATTTATTTGACCTTTACGTACCGTCATAATAATTCTGCTCAACAATTACGTTAACATCATGATATTGTAAGTAACTGCAGGACTGCAGGAGATAGCTATTTTAGCATGTAGTTAAATCGAGACAGAAAATGAAGTCTAAAGAGCTTTGGTCATTTTGTAAAATTTTACCCAGACTTTGATTTTTTACAATCTCTTTGCCACGACTAATAATATAACACTGACTTCATTTTAGACTTCATTTTACACTCTTCGGACTGCTCAACCATGATAAACTGTGTGGATACTAATAAGCATTATCTAATGAGGTATTAATAATTGACTATCTTTTAGAATAATAACAACTTGCACGAATACTTTTAAACATAATATTGTGTTAAACATTATAAATAACATTACTTGATACTTTCTCATGATAAAGACAACTAAGATGACTGACTTGCAGTAAATAGCAACTAGTTTCAATCAGCTAATTCTAAGTTTAAGATTTGTCACTAAGATATACTTTGTCAAAAAGTTCTAATTCATGACAAAGATATCCACCTTTATTTTTAAGCACCTTGGCAGCATTGGCCAATTCTTCTAATGTGTGCATTTCTAACTCCAACTGCTTCATTTCTTGCTCCATTTCCGATGTGGATGAATCAACAAGATGACACAACCGAGCGAATGTTGAGGACAGTTCCCTAAAAACAAAAAAAGTAGTACTTTGAGTATTTTACTCATGCTAGCTGAAAATATTATGACAGCATTAGGAGAAATAATGAAGATTCCTATGACTTACTGTTGGACTTGATGACTGCAATTAGCCGACGTTAAATCTACAATGAGCTTCAATTTTCTGGTTGCATGATCCACATATTGTTTTTTAAATTCTCGTTCTTTTGCCTTGTTGGTCCATGTTAGTCGCTCGTACATATAAAGCCCACCATATACCAATCCAGTTAATATAAAGCCCACCGTATACCAATCCAGTTAATGCGATTATTCTCCATCCAACAGTCTTCAAAAGCTAAAAATTACAAAAAATGACATTTGGAGATTTGATTCACGTCGCAAGAGACAACTATGATAAATAACTGAGTTTTACAAAGTTATATAATAATAATACACGGAGGAAAAATTTCTGGGATAAAATATTAACTTACAAATCCTGCTACAAGAAGTCCTCCCATAGTCCCTTGACTCGTTACAGATGCAATTGCTATTCTGGATAAAAAGGACCAATCATCTTCACCACCATTAAAAAAGGACGCGGTAGGATTATCAGTCGGTGTCAAAGGAGTTAAAGATTGTTGTTGCGGCATTGGCGGTAGTCCACGAGGTATCTAAAAAAAATATCCCAAATTCTAATTACAATGTCCAATGTAGTGAACATAAAAAATAGGAGAAAATAATTAATTTTTTTACGTGATCTGTTTGCATTTTTCTTCCTCTGAATCCCCCATAGACACTACTTCCCAAGAATCGGCGGTAGAGTGCTTGGACACCAAAGCTGAACCTAAATGTGATGTCTTCGTGGAAATCTCCACATAAATTATCACAATTCAGCCGATATAAAACTTCGAAAGGTTCTCTTCTAGGTAGCATGCCAGCAGATATATTTCTTTTGTCAGAGGGCAACAGAGCTGACATTCTTTCAGTCATTTCCTTTTGACTATTTTCCATGTTCATGGCTAAGGCAGTACTTAGCCTCGCTCGCAAATTAGATCCCAGTCCGGCTTCAACATGGCTATGCAATTCCTTTTTATACACATTTAACACTAGAAGATCCGGATGAAATGGAGCAGAGAACTCATCAACTAACACACTCAGTCTACGAATTTCTTCACTTAAAGCTTTACTGACTTTACATTCAACATCATCGACCATTTGACGGATTTTATCTTTCATTTCATGTGTCAGCAGCTGTAATTGTTTATCTGTGAAGTCTATTTTATCCCACAGCTCCTTCCGTCCCAATGTCTTGTCGGACCGCAATTTCTGACCTGACAAATGGATATTGTCCATTACAACCATCGTCTCTCCTGTTATGTGCTTCCCCCGATGCGAATGCTGCTCGAATTTGGTTTTCACCGCTGATTTTGAGATACACTCTTCAAACTTCCTTTCGAAATCTTGAAATTCAAAATAGCGGGCCGAAAAGCCTTCAGCTAAAGATCCAGCTACACATTTAATAAATAACAAACAATATTACATGACTACTCCACACTTACACATACAATTTTCATTCACGAACGACATACTTAATTTCTACTCTATAAACTTTAATTCGCAACCTACACGAAAGAGGAAGACCTTTCTGTTCTTGCAATCTTGCTTGAAGGACTTCTTTGGCGGAAACAAAAAATATTCGTTCAGTTACTTGTTCTTTGGTGGTCACCTTCAATATCCTTCACCAAAAAGTCCGAAGTTCTTTCCATGTGTTGAGCCTTGACCTTTACAAATGCAATAAACATAAATTAAATGAACAATGAAGTACAAGCAAAGTCCCAAGATTAATTTTCTGAGCGTCCAACACAAGTTTTGAGCTTTACCACATACAAATACAATAGTCCCTAAATGCAAAGCTGTTAGTAGTATCGGTCGTAATTTGTTGTATCGTGCTAAGACATTTCATTTCATTAATTTAATACAGCATCAAGAATCAAGGCAACTAATTGTATTACGGAAAGTCTATCATGAAAACCATCGTAGACATCTAACAAAAAAGATATATGGAGCTTCAGCGTACTCCATTCCAAGAGAATTGCAATTTTGGCAAGTTACAAGCTTATTGGAGTCATTTTCTATATATATCATTTTCATTATTAGTCTACATACTATCTCAAGAAAGACATCTCCTAGAACATTCTTTTTATTCATCGCATACACAGAGCCCATATATAATATGTACCAAATGAATTGATTGTCTGGTCAAAATATACGGTAATAAATGTTCTTTGCATTGCTGCACACATTTTATGTTTAATAATTTATCTTACCTGACTAGCGTCAATAGACTGCATGTTAAATACAAACAATAATGTTATATAGTGGCATATAATAAATAAATAAATTCTTGCAATGCTTTGCAGGATGTTCATTTCTAACCTGGTCAAGAAATTCCGGTTCAGAAGCAGAAGCATCCCATCTGTTGTTTAATATAAAAATGTTAGGCTTCGAGAGCCTGGTTGAGACTTTATGGAAGAAATTTTTCTCCTGTAATCATTGACATAATAAGAATTAGCCATTCTAGTCATAATAATAATTTTTAGGTTACGATACAACGCAGAAGTATTTTTTGTGCTATGCATGTCTTTTACAATAGAATAGTATATTGAGTTAAACTTACAGTGACCATAAGTGTGGATTCAGCGTTAGCAACCAACACGAAAACATCAGCGTCGAGACAATGTTTGTCGATCCATTCATCTAAATTAGGGGAGACATCTATTCCCGGTGAATCCACAAAAACCACATCATCTCTCAACAATGGACATTTCTCCTTTGGCCAAAAAATTTGCACTAGTGTTGATTCCGTTAACTTTTCATTGGACAATGCATTTGCTAACTGACTGACAGTCTTCACGTTACGACGCTCTTCTGAACCTTCTAAGACTAAGTATGCGTCTCCAGAAACTTCAGACCCTAATTTCAAATAATAATTTAATTAGCAATTATTTTCTTTCAGGTTAATGAAGGCATAGTTTAAAAGGAAACGACAAAAAGTGAAAAGGGAGCAAAGTTTCAAATTAAATTATATTGCTCATGTGCAGCTGATAAGAATAATTGATGGGCACTTTTACTATTTAACTTTCTCTTTGACTCACACTTCCGTTTTATCGTAAATCTAGTTTTTGCTTCTATGTTGACAAGTAAAAATTAAAGGATAAAGTAGCAAATGAAAATGTCTATCAAGAAACCTTCTACTTGAAGAAAACAACTTGTTGTGTGTCCGATTCCACTGGGAAGGATTTTATCTCTAAGCATTGCATTGATGACTGTAGACTTGCCATTACTCGTCCTACCAAAGAAAGCAACTTTCATGTGATCTCGAGCCAGTACGTCTCTAATCCCATTGATTTTTTTCGCATATTCATTGATTTCCTGTCTTGTTTCATTTGAAACGATTCCATGGTCCACGGGTATTTCTGTTCATTCAAACGGGAATTCACTATTAGACAATACACTATGCATCATTTAGGTGCGACCACATTAACATAGCTATCTCTTTTCTCTTGTGATGCTTTCACCGAATTGCTTACCAAGATTCAAGGGATTTTGGTACATTGTACATTGCATGAAAGTAACATTAGTATAGTGAAAGTTCCACTAAAGAAAGAGAAACATGCATGCTCGCACCTTTTTTGGCATATACAGTATGCATATCATCGAACAGCCCACAGAATAAAGATAAAATATCTATGATCAATTTTAAAGCAACATCAACATATTTTACTATCTTTTTTTAATCATAGCGATTAGCCTCTATTGCTTTTGAAAAGTCCAGAGATTTATTTCATATGAAAATGAGTTGAGAGATATAAACGCAAACCTGTGACAAACTTGTTGGCCTCTGCAACGTAGGACTCGATTTCCACGAAAATGTCGTTGATATTCTTTTTGGCCTGAACGAAAATCTGCAGTGGGGAAACATTTGAGTCAGTGACGTAAGAACGAGTAGAAGAAGCATCACCGGCTCCTCGCTGAAGCTGCCCATGTCCGTCCATCATAGAAACTGATCGTATGAACGCGGACATTACCAATCACGACACCGATTCAACGACACTCGACAATCACTACTCTTTCTTGGTTTTCTGCCCAACAAAAAATAATCATAGGATAGGACACAGTGACATAAAAAAAATAAATAAAAATAACTTTATATAGTGCAACTACCATCTATTATCTAGAAAGCCGTAATATTAATAACAATACAATATTATTCACAATGCTTTACCAAATATCTTATTTTTCAATATATATTTTCTAGTATTCTATACTAAACATTTCTACAGTCTTGTCCTTGTCCTACTGACTAAACTATCACAGCAAAATATACTGTAATTCTTCAAAGCGGAAATAAAACCCTTCTGCTGTGTGAACTATTGAACCAACACAGCCAANTAGTATTCTATACTAAACATTTCTACAGTCTTGTCCTTGTCCTACTGACTAAACTATCACAGCAAAATATACTGTAATTCTTCAAAGCGGAAATAAAACCCTTCTGCTGTGTGAACTATTGAACCAACACAGCCAATAGCAAAAAAATAATACGCATAGAATAGAAAAATACACGTTTATTTATTTCCTTCTCGCCTTCTCGTGACTGTGACTGCATTACTGTATAACAAACGTTGTAACATAGAAGCAAAATATGACAAAATGTCTAAACATGAACATAATCTGGTGGCAAATGAATAATGACCAGATCAGTAGTTCAAAATAAAATATGCAGTTCACATTTTTTAGAAGATCTAGTACTGCATACTGGTATACAGATTGCCAAACTCCGAAAATACATACCTACAGCGTTGACCTACCTCCTCGTCTACAGGTTAAAGTAATTAAAGAAAAACTTTAAATGTATACGCAAAAAAAGTGATGTCGAAAACCGAGTAATACATGCATGACAAAATTGAGAATTGAGAGATAATCAGAGGTACCTGAAACTAAAAAAGTGAAAGCATGTGAAAAATTTGCAAATAATGCAGCATTCCAGGCTACTATACTACACTACATATCAAATAATAGTTAACGCTGCCAAATGTCTTGTAAGCACAACAAAAATTCAATTGACAAAATTAAAAAATAGTAATTCGGGTTAGATGTAAAAAGCAGCTAGGTAATTGTAGAATATTTACTAATAAAATTTAGAATTGGTTGTATTACATAGTAGAATTAAATTGGCACTAAAAGTGTCTAAATCAAGATACCTAATCAAAAACTGCCGAGATGTTGTTTTTTCATTCATCTACACTTTCCTTTATAGATGAGCTTTGAGCTTCCCCAAAGTGATCATTTCCCCCCCAATATTTTCCCTGAATCGAACACGATTTATTACACACATTGCCTGCCAGGTCTAGTCGGTAGTCTACCTCAATATTTCATGTAGAACACAAGCCGAAGGCTTGTAGGAAGATAAGTAACTTAGGGTCGGGTCGGTCAACAAGAGGAAAAAGTTTTAACTGATAGGTTCCTATTCCTTGAGGAGCTCTGTACCCAACCCACTACGTTCTTAATTCAAAAATTATATTTACTACAATAATAATATCTTTATCTTTACCCAACTAAATGTATTATTGTATGGGTGATGGGGCAGGGAATGAAGAAAATTACAAATTCGACTAAAAATATAAAACATTACAAGGGCTAATAGCGTTATTTTAAAATACCATCAACCGTTACCCCTTGGGTGAACGGACAATGGATAAAATATTCAACTGGTCAATATAAGATTTGTTTAGACGACAAACCTACTTGGAAATCTGTAGTCTATATTATAATATACTCTCTATAGTACAAACAAACATTGGGAAAGGAAAATAAATTTGGTAGGAACGCAGAAGACAGAAGATGTATATAGATGTACCATGTACCTCTTTAGAATCGAATCATTATCAATTATGTCCTTTACAATGATTAAATCTGCTTACTGTTAATTAATTAAACTTTGTAAACAAGGATATCCATTTAAAATCCAGATAATATTATGATAAAATTAGAGCAAAGATGAAAGCAAATGAAGTATAATAATATGTGGATCTATCTATCTAATTCAACTGCGTACTGCGTACGAACGCTTATAGAGAAAACTGCTTTGATTAGTTTCTTTCCTTGCAAAATGTACTATTTACGAAAACTGACCATAAATATAGACGTTAAACAATACTATATGATTTTATGCAATATTTACGACTTTGGACTTGGACTTACATCACGAAATTCACCGTTTTCCTCAGCTTTCACAACAAACATTGCCACAATCAACAACAATAATTATTGAGGGCCGAGATTACAAAACTGCTGACCATCACCACCACCAAGGACAGACCTATGACCCTATATTAAACAAAAGAATATTATATTACTATTTTGGACAATGTTTAGACCGCTTTTAAATTGTAAATGAAAAAAGATTTCAAAATAAAACTTAGACGTTAGACGAATTATCAACCAACAAATGCAACGATTTTGATGTACCAAATGCTCAATCCTTTTTAAACTAAATTTCACGTCTGGTCTAAAAGTCCACAGCAGCCGAGGATTTACTGAAAAATGAACTTTAAAAAAATTAGTACCGAATTTTACCGACGAAGAATTTTCCCTTACAAATGCGATCCACGGGACACACGGGACACACAAGGACAACTCCAGTTTCGTAATTCGCAGTAACCTAACCCTAAATTAAATTATTCGCGCCAATACAACCGTGCAGCAGTGCTGGGCGCTACTACACTGCAAAAGTAAAAGCAAAGAAAGCTGATGCAATAAACAGCGGGGAAAGCACTACTGTTACTCTGCGATAACGCACCTTTCGCACAATGCGGATACACAAGTCCAAAAACGACAGTACAAAAAGTTTTTCAAAACTAGAGTTAAAATGTAATAATTAAAATTCGAACAAATTTTAATGTCGCTATATAAAAAGTAAAAGTAGAGAGAAAATAAGAAAAGAGGATGGATCGTTCTTGTGTTGATGATGATGTGATGAATGAGGTGATGATGATGTGATGAATGATCGTTCTTTTGTAAAATGGTCAAGTGAAAATGTTCGCTTACCTAATGGCATAATTTTTCAGAGTCAATCTGCGCTTTTAAGAATGTTTTTACGAAGTGTGTGATGATAGCTTTAAAGAGCGTGGCATGTGGGGATCTTCTTCTAATAAAGGAATAAAGGAAAAGGGAATCTAAAATTCGCTAAATGACTTTCACTGGTATCAATGACGGGAACTTTTGGAAAAAAATACTTTTCCTCAATCAAAATTGGGTCTACTCTACACACACAGATCCTCGCATTTTGAGTTAAAAAGCTATCAATAAGAGACAAAAATGTAATGCAATATTTTTGCTGTGCTTCAAATAAATAAAAGCATAAATCTCAATTTATAAAACTTTGTAAATTCCTTCTTTATTGCATCATTTTACGATTAATGCGTTACCTTAAAGTTATATCGTTCGTAGTACATAATCATTATTATTTTGTTTAGTATATAGCTCTAGTAATTGTAGCAATATCGTACATATTATTATTACAATAATATTAAACTTATAACAATCAGTACTTTCAGTAAACGCTTTATGTACTCTTATTATAGCTACAACAATTCATTGTTATTTATATTATTATCTATGGACTAACTGACAATTTATAGAGTGAGGCGAGTGAGGCCTAACTTTTACAAGTTATATTATGTCGCAATTCCTCACCACAATTGCATAACTTTTTTTATCAAAAATCTGTTAACACATGTCATAATTTCTATCTAGTTCTACTGTGGTTACTGATAATTAAATAAAGACACAAAGAATACAGTAGGATTGCACTGCAAAAACCGCTGCATTTAAATAGAGTACAATTTATAGACGACACACTTGAAGATAATGGTTATTATTTTTAATTTCAATATTGTCAATTAATCCATCAGGACTGACGTTCGGGTTGATTTACTTCAAACAATTACTCCAGAAGCTTTCCGGGACAATTTACAACTACTATATAGTTAAACGAAGGAGGCAGGACTAAAACTCAACACCCATTGTCATTGGGATAGGATAACTCATTCAAATAACGCAGTAATAGTAAAGCATCCATTTTCTAGATGAAATAATGACTAAGGTGAAACAAACTAAATTAACTATAAAGATATTAACAGTTGAACTTGAAACGTGTACGACAATAATGACATTTATCTTATTACTATTACAATCAGGAAGCCTAATAATCTGTCAGGACAAAAATGTGGATTGAAAGTTTTTATGCTACATAGCTATATTCATCAGCCGAATTTGGTGTCCTTTCTAAGTACTGACGTTCTATTAACGTTTCAATGCACTTCTTAATTATGCTTATTGTAGGCGAAAATCTGCCGTTTGAAAGTGACAAAACCTGAAACATACAACACCATTTCATAAATCAAAAATGTTATCATAATAATGCAGTCACTCACGTCGTTATTTACTAATTAAATTACCTCTTGGATTAAAACATTGTGTTTGATGACTTTCCGAGACTTCATTATTCGAACAATAGCAGCCTGCATAAAAATCTTGCGATCTTCTTCTACTGAAACGTGTGTTTGTTCTACTTCTTGGGGTGTTTCCTTTTGAACTGCCCCAGAAATCCTAAACTTTGCTCTGCGATTTTGATATCCCTTGTTTAACGTGACTATGCTATTTTTTGTGAACTCCTGAGGAAAAGACAAATAAATTATTTTAAATATTTTAATCCTTTTATCCTAAAATCACGAACAGTTTCCTATATATTTATCGTTACAAAAAGGAATGAGACCAACCTCTTCGTCACAATCTACTAATTTACAATCAATAAGACTCTGGAGATGTCGACCAAACTGATCTTCACTCAACTGCGTGGCATCTTGCAACTCACGGTACGTAAGTTCATCCGAAGTTTCAAACTGAACCAATATTGCCAGTTGGAAAGTCTGCATGGTTATAAAATACGGCTTCTTTGTGTAGGAAAGCCTTACGTCACCTGCGAATAATGAATCCCAATATTTCAAAGAGCTAATTAGAATTTATTACTAATTAGTAATTTCATATTGATAAAATATGTAGTAAACAATTACTTGTAGAGAGATGATGCAACCAAGTTAACTTTCGTCCATTGAACTGTTGTGCATAAAAGGCTTCAAACTGTAAATATATATAGGAGTTTTAACTTGTTCTAAACTTTGTCAACAATTGAAACATTTACATGTGTAAATGATACAATAATTATATATCCATGATCCAAAAACTTCACGTACCGTCTGAACAGATTTCTCCAACATAAGTGGTACAGCAAAAGGGGATGGAGTTTGCTGTAAGGGCCATGCCCCAGCCTAGGTAATCAAATCTCAATAAAATTACTGTATACTTTTGGGTCGTAGAGTCGTATTACATAGTAGATAATATAATACCATGCAAGCAATAGGATTGAGAAAGCATTTTCAAATACGTAACAAAATCTCAGGATTGAGCACTTCGGTTCGGTAATTTTACAAATGGTACCGTTTGAAAGAAACTATGGGCTTTTTATCAATAGTTATCATACCTGAAGAACGAGCATACTAAAGTTAACTCCCATAGCGATTTCCTTATTGCTTATATAATCGTTGAATTTGTTACACAGATCTTGAGAAACAGAAACATCAGTAAACATTCGATGCAACTTGTTCGTAAATTCATATCCGCAAGCTTGCTATAGAACCAAAAATAAGAGTTATTAAGACAAACTATCACATTTGCATTAAAAGTAAAAACAAATATTTTAGCACCCTTCAATAGTACTATTTGTATTACATACAGTAACAGAAAGTTAACTTTCTCTAACCATCTAACCTTAATGTAACTATGAACATACTTAAAAAAGACACTTGTACTACCTTTAAACGGTTTATCATATTTTCCTCGGCATCCATAGAATGACTAAGTTGATGGATTAACCTCCGAGCGAGATTTCTTGCATAGAATTTTTGAAAGACATCTTTGTCATCAATGTATTTAAAAATTATAATGGATTGACCAAGTTTTTCATCAACTTCAGTTTCCGAATAGCCTTTCGTTGACTTTTTTAACAAAGCGTCACAATATTTTGCTAACTAAAACCAAAACGGCACTTATAGTACTTACATTATAATAAGATTGTTAGTTTATAGTCTACCATGTTGTAAAATAACAGTTACCAGTTCAGGAGATCGACAGGGCGTCTTAGGACATGACTTGTAGTTAATAATAGCAGTACATGCTTTATCAAGGGCACTAATAAACATTTGATCTGAGTTGAAGACATTGTTTACTATTTCTTTATATTTTTTGTAGACAAGAGTAATATTTTCCACAAATTCAAGGTGTGCTGTGTCCGGTTTAAGATTTCTTATTGACTGCAATCCCTCCTTCTTTACGTGAGTTTCAAGCGTGTCGGCCAGCACATTTAACCCAGTCGGCAACGGTCTAAGTAACTGATACATATTGGCAAGATCACGACGTTTGTCCGACTCCACCATTGTTCTACATTCTCCGTGTAGAATATTTAGATGATCTGCCACTAAACGTCGATGGCACTCTGAATATAACTTTGAGTATGAGCTGTAAAAATTGTACATTATTATTGTTG
The DNA here is from genome assembly GCA_019776505.1 of Tomocerus nigrus. Taxonomy (NCBI): domain Eukaryota; kingdom Metazoa; phylum Arthropoda; class Collembola; order Entomobryomorpha; family Tomoceridae; genus Tomocerus; species Tomocerus nigrus. The sequence continues at coordinate 13,033 of JABASI010001734.1, forward strand.
GCATGTTGTTGGTTCCATTGCAAGTATCCAAATTTCAAAGCATATCAACATTTTCAACCGTAAACTTTGAATTCAATTAGAAAAGTATTACAATCCCACAATTTTATTCTGATTACATCATAAATTACTAAAACCCAATAGTGTTAAATAAAATTTCAAATAACGATTTAACGAACGAGTGAAATTTTTAGTTTACTTTTGCGAATGAAGGGCAAATGCTTTTACAATTTTTTATTAGACCTTCCGGGATGCGCGTTTGAGGAACTGTGAAAATTAATACTCACCTCGGATGAAGATAACGTCTTGCTCTCATATCTTCTTCGTGAAGTCGTTGTATAACCTTTTCCATATATTCGGATACGCTACACGTGTCAATTAATTTATTAGCTTCTTGTTGATAATAAGTCCCGGTGTCGCGTATAAATGGTTCTTCGAAAGCTTTTTCGTAAAACTGCCAATATTCAAACAATTTTTTTTGATTAATTTGCAAAATAATATAAAATAAGAGTTACCCAATACGTTACATTGACTATAGACCTAAGTTGGTGTAAAGGTATCTCACGTGGAGGCATGAAGAACTAATCAACTTATTAATAAACCATAAACAAAGTAACGTTCATTCATAAAGCGCATTATTAGATTATTATGGCGTGGAATAGGCATTAATTTTAATTTGGAAACAAAATAGTATTGTCCACCTATTGTGACCTTGACTAAGGATATCCCAGCTAAAAAGGAATTACAGCTACACAACTGACCCTATTCGATACATTATGTTATATTTATATTCGATTACCGTTAAATGAGTACTGGGGTCGCCTGGTATACGTTGTTTAGGATCTTCAACTGCAACAAATGACTGAATTAACTCCATTTACAATGGTAGTTGGTACAGCTGTGTCCCCTCTACGATCAGTACGGATAGACTCAAGCACCAAATCGATTAGTTTCTCTTGAATTTTTTCTAGCATTTCAATGCGCCATATTTCTAATCCTAACATGAAAGGAAACAAAAGTTCTTCATGTAAATAGCTGGACTGGAACTATAAAATAAAATTGTTAATTAAGAGGCACAGATTAACAACAGGGGACTAACCTAATTCCCCGATTTCCACCATGTGACCAGGCAAATCTGAAATACCACCATATGTAAGGTCGGCTTCGGAAAGCTTACTTTTTTTCACGTGTTGAAGATTGAGGTACCTAATAAAATAGCGTTTATATTATAAATAATAAGTAATAATGACAGTAACAATTTGTGACTATTTCAGATGTATTATAAGCAGTTTTGATATGGAAGTTTAATTAACACTCACGAATAAAGCTTGTTTAGATATTCCACTCCTTGACTGTATTTATTCCACATATCGTAGTAAATTTTGATGAGACTCGCATTATTTTCAAACTTTTCTATGCTGAGACGCAAAGCTTGGACATGTAAATGGAGAAATCCTCGAGTTTCTGCATACAACTGATTAGTGAAAGGCTCTGGATGCGCCACACACAAAGAATATACGTCGCTAGAATATGGAAAGTATTTATTTGTAAAAATCTTATTAACAAGTAATTACTGGGGACTTCAGAGCTTCAGATCAGAACATAATATTATGAACATTGGGCAGTATGGGTAGTCAACGTTAGTGTACCCAATATATCCAAATTATAATACTTACGTGAATCGCTCATTCCATTCTGGTCTTGGCACTTTTGACAATGTAACCACTCCTTCAATTGTCTGACGAAGAAGACCCCAAATCTCAACGAAGTTTACTTGTTTCGGTTTTAATGACATCTTACTGGCTGGGTTCTGCTACAAAATGGTCTCATGAATTAGACGAAATCCTTTTCGTTTAAAGTAGGAATAGGCACCGTAAAGATCTGCAATAAATAAAAAATTGACGAGTTTAAAAATATCTTGTAGTGAATGTATATTAATTTAGTCTATGATCGGCAAATACATTGCGGTAAATGAGGTTATTATTAAGAAAAGTAAAAATGCTGACTACGGACGGATGAATAAAAACAACATAAAGCGTCGAACGAAAGTGTAACTGAACGGCTAAGTAATGCAACGATCTTCGGATCTCAGCAGGAAGAAGGATGGAATTTAAGGAAGTTATTAAAGATTCTTTCAATAATACAATAATATTATATATTAATATGTGTCATTCAATATTCAAACAAGAGGAACACGGTTGACAGTAATGGTCCCCAAAGTTGACCAAAGTCATCATCAGACCATCGCCGACCGTAAGAAAACCCAAAATGGGAGGTAAATGGGTAATAAATGTAAACGCTTCAACTATCAACTACTGATCAACCATTGACCATGAAAACTGAAAAAGGAATAAAATAATTATTGAAGCTTTCTCCTGTTATCGAAAACTATATGAAACAAATGACAAACAACAAAGCCTGTAATATCCCCGTCCCCCCAGGTAGATTGTAAAATGATATAAAATAAATTCATTGAAAAGATTACTAAGATTAGTCAATCCACAGACCTCCAAGTCCAACGTCACGTTCACACACAGAGCAGTAACATACAACCAACGACGTAAAAGACTTCCCCAGTTGCACAACTTTTTAAATCTTTATTTACACAATCTTCAAGACTATCAAATCAAGACAGCAGCAGTTGAGAATTGAGAAACCTAGAAAAACATAAGAACAAGAATGAATGAATGTAAAACAAATAGGTACATTAAATGCATGAAGCATGATTGTTTTTCCTATTAAATTACATTTGCAAACTTACAATTATACGCTACTGAGGACAGGGAAATTTAATAGGACAGCACAATTATAACTGCAGTAGTATAATTGCAATTATATGGACTACATTCGGACACTTTTAACTTTTTCGTTTAGTTTTAGAGACTAGAGAGTACAGAACAGACACATGACACATCACTATCACACTTCATAGGTGTACAGTGTACAATAATGGGAAATACAAACGAAAGAGAAAAATAAATGACAATGTTGTAATAAACTAATCAACGAACTCACATGAGACATCTTTGGGAATCTGTTGAATGATTTCAAAATAAAACTCACACTCTAACTTCTGATAAAATAACAATACAAATGAGTGGATCAGTTTTACCTTGGAAAATATAGAAGGAAAAGACTTCAACCGGATACGAGTTTCTATTGGCTACACATTGGCGGAGGCAAACCACTCTATTTTTGTTGATAGAAATGAATGAATTTTGACCGTTGACTTTTACAGCCGTCTCAATTCAGCAGGAGAAAGATTCGTTTGGTTTCTTCTCTTGGCGGTTACTTTTCTTACATTACCGATGAGCTCATTCATAAAATTAATAGGAAGTGATAGTTAAGAAAAAGGAAACTAACACGAAATATTAAATAACTAAAAGGTAAGTAATTTAAAAACAAACAATATTTATCACATTACACTAGTTGTTTTTGTCTACCTTCATGGATGATTAATAACTAACCATTTGTTTTATTACAGTACATAGTACACAGTAAGTGTTTACCGCAACCAGCGTCTGGAAATAATCGGAATTTCCCTGGAAAATGTCTAAGCAGATACCCACTTCAGTGCTATTTGACGATTTAATGCGTCATTATGAACATTATATCAATTATTCGTCTGATGCTGGTACGTATTTTTTTTATTGTATATAGTTGTTTGTTATTGTTACACTTTACTGTACCGTCAACTCAGTCAACTGCCAACTGCTCTGTCTGTACTCTGTAGTCTGTCATCTGTGCTACAGTTTCATTCATCATTTCAAGCGAACTAATGACTAAAATGTATAATTAATATTACAAGCTCAAGATCAAGATAATAGATTACTGCTGACTGCACATTTGTAAACACAGACAGACGTAATTTCACAGAAACCTAATTGAGAATTATGTAACTATTTTTATAGAATTTTTGGAGTTCACCATAAGTCAAGAAGAATGTCGAAAAAAGTGGTTGGAGGCGGAAACGGAATGCTCTCGATTACAAAACGAAGTAGAAAACTCTCAAGCAGAAATAGCTCGTCAAGAGAAAAGGATTCAAGAAATAAGGCGTCACTTAGAAAATAAAATGGAAATACTTACAAAAGTGGAGGTTGAAAAGGAAAGAATTGAAATGAAGAGCAATTCTGCACGTACTTTGATACACGCTTATTTGAATGATGGTCGCTTAAACAGTGATACGAAAGAGAGGCTATTAAGCGTCCTAGCAGTATTAGAAACTGGAGAATATTCTAAAAGAGGACATAACACAACAACACGCTCTCCTGCTGGGGGATTAGATACTATTTCCGAGGCTGGATCAACGGGTATGTCTTAGCATTAATGTTTTCATTTTGGATACAAACATTTATTTTAAAGGTTTTCGACCCCTCAACTCTCAACTAGCTCAATAATAATAATAATAATAATAATTAATGCATAAAAGGAAATGTAATTCTAACCTATGAATATGAATGTTAATTTTATTTTTTGATAGATTTGAGTATGACTCAATCAGAAGATGACTTAGACGTTTCTGTTATGAGAAGTGGAAGGCGCCGTCAGAAACGCCCTTCGATGGACAATGTTGGCAGTGTTGGCTCAATTTTGAAACGGCAACGCAATTCCTCTTCTGTAATAATTACATAATGCAACAATACTGCGCAGAAAGATTTCTAAAAAAGCCCAGCTAATTAAATATATGTATTTTCCCAATTAAATAGAAGCAGGTGGTGGAAATGTCTTCAACCGATCATTTAATAGCGAAAACTGTAGTGTCATTTCCCAAACATGGGCCAGTCCAAGCCATAGCGAGTTTAGAAACTGTGCCCGGCTCGCACTCTTCTCAAGGATATTCCGAAGCTAATATCATTCTTCAGCCTACTGCTCCTCCTTTGCCAACTTCAGGTCAGTTTGATTTTAGAGACTGTTTATTTTTGTCTACAATTCTTTTTTGTTACTAAAAAAATGATTTCCTTCAGAATCCGAATCTGACACTGCCGGATGGACTGGCTATGTGTCCCCGTCTCCGCTCACAAGAGCACAAAGTCGTCGCATATCTGGAAATCAAATGCCAACTACATCAGCTCAATCGCCTCGTTTTGGACGCACACTGAGTTCTGGTGGCGCCATGGCTATTCGCCCGCACGCTTTTTGCCAAAAGACAGTTATAAAACCAGAAACTTGCGAACCATGTGGCAAAAGAATTCGGTTTTCAAAGGTTGCTTTGAAATGCCGTGACTGTAAAGCAACGTGCCATCCTGAATGCCGTGATAAAGTCCCTCTTCCATGTGTGTCAACTGGCACACCCAGCAACAAAAATCATATGGTTAGGTTTCAAAGCTCATTTTGCTATCTTCTCTTCTATTACCAATTTAATTAGGTAGTAATTAGAGGGGTGTATTTATGATTATTTCTGCGTTAGCACTTGTAGTGGGTGGTAAATATTTTTTAATGTTCGTTTGAGTTGAATATCATCATAAATAATGATCTGTAGCCGTAAATATTCAGTTTTGAAGCATAATATATTGGTAAACGGTAAAAGGTGTAGTATAATATACTTATACTTCTAATAAATAAATAAATGTATTTACCGTACAGGGTACTATTGTGGACCATGCCCCGTCCTCGCACCCTATGGTGCCCCGCCTCATCCAGCACTGCGTCAATGAAATCGAAATACGTGGTTTGAACACTGTCGGCTTATATCGTGTACCAGGTCCAGAAAAGGAAGTCAAAGATTTGAAAGAGCGATTTGTGAAGGGCAAGGGTGTTCCCAACTTGACTCGTTACGACATTCACGCTGTTTGTGGCTGCATCAAAGATTTTCTACGCTCCTTGCAAGAACCCTTAGTAGGACGATGGTTTTGGCGGGATTTCGCTCTAGCTACAGAAATATCAGATCCATCAAAACGGCAAATGGAATTTAACAGGATCATTCATGAACTGCCTCCTGCTAACCAGGATACTTTGGGCTTCATGATGCTCCACTTACAGAGGTAAATTTTTGCAGTTTTTATAAATCCTTGAAATGTTCCTTAAAACGTCTATGCGCCGTTTTTTGTAATTTTCTTTTATTGAAAAACAGAATTGCAGAAAGCCCGGATGTTAAGATGCCAGTTGGTAACTTGGCTAAAGTGTTTGGGCCGACCATAGTTGGCTATTCAGGTCCCGACATCGATGCAAGTACCATGTTAAAGGAAACGAAGAAGCAACAACTGGTCTTGGAAAATCTTCTCACTGCTCCAGCAGAATTCTGGAAAAAGTTCGTTTATCGCCCTGATGAGCAAGGAAAGATTTTTGGCAGCGGTAATTCTGGAACGTTCACTAAATCCAAAGGAAGGCAAATAGGAGGTCAGCATGCTACTCCATCAACTCCTCACGTTCAAGTTGAAAAAATTAGAGACGCAGGCAAACGAATTTACTTCACAGATGAGTCTCCTAAAGATACACAAGTTCGGTAAGTGACAAAACTATTTTTTTCTTGAGTTTAATTTATATGATTGTCATTAGTGTAATAATAATAAGACTTGATTCTTGTGAATTTCAGGCAAAAGAGGATTTATTTCGACTGAACGAAATTTTACCCAAGTGCGAAATGTTCTATGATTTTTAGCGTCACGTTGTTCAAATAATATTTTAATTCTTTACTTAACTGTAGTGTGTGCATAACAATTTTACACTAATGAGTATGATAGCTGATAATTTTTCATAATAATAAAATAATTTCATGAAAAATGTTTACAATAAATTATTCCAAATAAAATTAAATGATACTATTGGAGTAGTGTTCTGGTGCTAACTGAAATTCTTCCTCTGAAATGCAGAATATCTACATTTGATATTATCTATTATTAGGTATGTATAACAAACTTATTGGTAGACTTACATAATATTTGAAGCCAATTTCTGAATCCTTCGCCCTTCATCACTCATATGACTATGGTAGTGTAGAGAGATAAAGTCTTATACAACTTTCTTTAAAGAGAAAGGTTTTCAAAATGTACTTGCAAGTAAATCTACTTTTTTTCATATGTCGGATGTATGAATAATGAAATATTCTTCTCAAACTCTGGAACAAACATTCCTATATTGTGAAGGCATGTACAGGGATATTTTTAAGTTGTAGAGAAGAGAGGTTTGAAACCTAATGACTCCAGATGTAGGTCAACCTTAACTTATGCGTTATGCAACAATTTCCCTTGTTAATAATCCATCATCTGAGAAGTAAGGATTTTTTATCCATAAACTTGAAGAAAATCTCCCAAACCACATTTCACATTATTCTACCTAATCTAGTTCTCTGGAATTATAATAATAATAAGGTTTCAAAACTCCCTACAAACGGGTTACAGAATACAGAGATAACGATAATGATTGGACTTGGACTGAAGAAAAAAAAGCACACGATACACATTGATTGATGTATGAAATATTTAAGATACTCGTAGCTAAAAAACATTTTATTTATTTAGGGATATTGAACAAGAATAAAGATATTTATTATTATATTTAAGAACTAGAAAATGACAAATAGTAGTCGGACCATTTTTACCATCAGGTGGCATCAGGCCGAACATGATTAAATGCAAACGAAGGAGAATAATACAGATCAGTTGTCAGACATAATCAGTTCGTCAATGCCCCAATCTTCGTAACTTCCGTCCGGTAAATAGCGGCGAATAATAATTGGTATCTTCCGTAGCTTAAGTTCCTTCATTGCCAGTTGCAATGGGTCGGTTTCCCCCTCCAATTCAACCATAACTGGGGCGCACATTGATATTTGCAGTGCCCGTGTCCCCAGCACCCGGGCCCGTTCATATTTTGTCATATACGGAGTAGTTATTCGTTTCTGGGATGCCCCACCAGAAGCCCCCGCTGCACCATCGCCTGTTAACAACTCAATGTTTTCCACGTCCTAAACATTATCAAACACACCATGCATGCATTGGCGTTAGCATATTATGATTCTTTTTCATGATACATAGTGCGTAAATAGAAAACGCCTAATGTGGTTATTACTATTATTTTTGCCATAATAATAATATTTATTACTATTACTCATTCATAATAAGTATAATCTTTAACATTCCTGTGAATCTGTTTTAGTAGAAATGATGCCCTTACAACGTGTCATATGTGTTCAATCCAAAACGGCGTTTTCCTGCGGTATCTCCGATACAAATCTTGGAATTGGATATTGGGATTGTGTATCACCATTCACCACAGGAGGACACATACTGAACGCTTTATGTATGTATGACATGTTTCTAAAAGCACTAATAAAATAAAACAGCTTCCACAGGAATTTTAAAGATGATAATATGAATTTGTACACGGATTCTCAATATCGCCAATTGACCCCAACGGGGGCAACAGGCGATTCATAACGACGCGATCCAATAAAACTGTTTAATGTGGAACGGAAAAGTTAATAATTGTTAATTCAATCTCCACTATGCTTAAGTTCAGATTTAGCTATAGTCGTTTGCATTTTGGATTAAGACAACAAAACATTAAGGATAAGTTTCTCTCTACAAAAAAGTTTTCTCAACCCCGGGGAGCAAGGAAGTTGAAATATTTAAAGGTCTATTGCGAAGTTTTGTGACTTTGTGACTGACAGAGTCAACAGTTGACAATTACATTGAATATAGGTAAGTAATATTGCGATATTGGCTACTGCGTAGACGTAAAGCGCCTTACTGCGTACTTACATCATTGGCATCCAAATCATCCATTCCATCTGCATCTTCCATATCGTCATAGTCATCCACCATTCCATCGCCTCCAACGCTGTAATAAAAGATTGAAGAGATTATTTAGTATTTTTAAATGAACAGGGACTTTTCCTATACGTCGCAACAATGAAAAGGAATAATTTTTCTACATTTATGACATAAAAACTGAACAATAACAAATTAATAAGTGACTCACTCATCAGGTTCGTAATCTTCATCTGCCATTGTTTCGTTATTGACAGCCCTGTCAAGGTCTAGAGTGACAACTAGTGATAAAATCCAAATCCGAAACCACACTGAAAAATTGACGGGTAATTTAGGGACAACTGCAACTACCAAAACAAAAATACAACTAGCACGTTAATTTAAATAGCCCTCTCCAAAGTCTCCAACAACTTTGCAAAAGGGAATAATCGCGCATATTAAATGTTACCGCGTCTGAATGCAGGTAGACAAACTTGAAAAATTCTTTTTGAACCTGAAGTGGAATGATACGATACGACGAAACTGCAGCAGGCAAGGCAGCTGGCTGTAAGTAGTATACGCAGGTCTATAACTCTAATTAGGAAGGAAGACGTCATACCTTTTAGTAATTCCTGGTCTGTGACAGACACGAAATATACTACACGCGAACAACTTAAAAAGAAAGTTTTAAGACAGACATTATGGGACGACAATAAATTGGCCACTGTCTCTTTTCTGTGCCATAAGTTAGCAAATCTCAAATTGTAAGTTGATTTTATGTCTAAATTATTTAATGGCTATCATATAATTTAAATAAGTGATATTATATCATAATATTTGCATTCAGCATTATTAGATTTACATTTGTTATTAACATTCATAACTATAACTGACCTGTTTGCATTTTTAATCAATAGATATCGACTTGTTTTTTAGTCTTCCGTTCTTCATCCTTCGTTTTCTACAATCAACTAACCAACTACTCGTATTTAGATTTCAGTGACATCCTGCTTCGACCTTGCAGCAATCTTTGTGTTTGTAATTTTTAAGCTCTCACCTCAGGAGGGGTTGACGGTGAGTACATAATAAATATGCATTTTTGTATTACCAATTACAAACAAAACAAAAACTTCGGTCATCGGTCTCTAGCGTTTTTTATTTTTCCTTTACTCATACTCTTGTATGACTATGACTCATAGTCAAAGTTAATTAGAAGGACCAAATTAATTTTTAATTTTTACAGGGGATATAAGACTAAGACTATTATGAAACCCAACCACAGGTGACAGGCAGACGTTTAGTCGACACGACACTCTGAACATACTAAATTGCTACATGCTGATTCCACATTTAATTTAACTTTCTCTTTTGTATCAAAACATACGCCACAGGAAAGTGATATAATATTATAGGGTGAGGG
>JABASI010001735.1:0-23130 GCA_019776505.1 Tomocerus nigrus
CGATAAAATACATGTTAAATATTATACTAAAAATAGTAATGGACTATAATGGTAAATGTTAATGTTAAATAGGTATGTATGTAGTAAGTATACAGAGAAAGTAACTTTCACTCAGTATATTATGACGGTAAGGATGAAATTGACTGTTGTTGAGTTGTATTTTGTATTCTTGTATTCGTAGGTGGAACAAGTTCTCAGTTCTATTCTCACTATTACTAATCCTTGCGAGTGAAAACCGCCAGTTTCATATTCATATCCCATCACATTTCACATTTGGAAAGTTTCACAAGTTGACTTTCACCGACAAGACAAGACAAAGGAGTTGCATTTGTAATTATTGTAATGCTGTTTTTCGTCATAGTCATAATATAATTCACTTTTTTAAAAGCCACCATCATCAGTAAAAAAAAGTATAATATCAATTCATGACTTGTCCAATATACAATCGTAGTCAATCATGCATAAAGTTGAGGATAAGAACACGTGCCTCATTTGCCGTCAAAATGTTAACTTATCAGTAATAGAAAATTTGGAATATAATGAGCATGCATTTAAACTGTGGGAAGAAGACTGTGCTGAAACATTAAGCGAACTATTATTAGGATCTTCTTCGCATCCTTTTAAAGTTTATTTCCAAGAAGCAGGTTATTGTACTCTATGTAATCAAACTATCCGTGATGTCACTTTCTCTTGGAAGCAGCTGATGATCTCCCTAAGAAAAATTAGCCTCACTGTCGAATATGTGAAAGGATTACTGCGAAATAACTACAATTCAATTTCAGATAAAACGGAAATAAAAGTGCCTGAAATGGACATATCCGAAATCTTTGGCTACTATTCATATGACGAAGTAGTCAAAATGATATTCAAAAGTAAGTAATATTGAATTGAGGGCTGAGGGGAGGGGAGTATGCGGAGTATCGACTTCGAGTATCTACTATCAACTATTCTAGCGTATTTTGTTGTATGTATAACAGTAATAAGTTTGTTTTGATGTTAATGATTCAGGAAAATCGTAATAAATAATAGTTCATTGTCACTTATCATATCAATCTATTGATTTCAGTTACTGAAACAGTCGAATCTATATCCGAATCAAATTCTTTAGACTCTTTGTTTCTAAAATCTGAAGACTGTAGAAAGAAATGGTTGAGTCAGCAAGTGGAAATGACGCTCGCCATGAAAAGTGAAGAGATATCTATTGATGCTACCGATATTGTTTCTAATGCCGACAATGAAGATTTTGAATGCGCGGATTTAGCTGAAGATGCGAATGAAACATCGTTACATTCATGTCCATCAAAAAACGAATCAGACGAATCGGATGGACAAGGAAAATGGGTGTTTCAAAGTGCTAGACAAAGAAAAGTTCGCAGAATCTGTAGTAGCTCCGAAAGTTCCGATTCAAATCGTTATGATGTGAACATTGGGAACGGAAACAAGGTAGCCATTGACCGTCGTAGACCTCGAAAAGCTCCAGTCAAAATGGACGGTACCCGAAAAAGAAAAAATCAAATTTTGGACGGATCAGGAAAAGGAATAATCAAGTCTTCTATATCGAAAGAATTTATTGACTCTGGTTCTAGTAGTAGTGCTAGTGATAGAGATATAAAAGAAGAACGCGGTAAATGTAGTAGTAGTGGTATTGGTAGCCGTTCTCTGAATAACGCACAGACTGAAAATCTTCCGAAGAAATCAAAAAATACGGATTCAAGCTCTTCAAGTTCCAGTTCTTGCTCAACCTGCAGCAGAAATTCAAGATCGCGAAGTTCAAGTCGATCTCACAGTCGCAGTAATTCTACCTCAAGTAGTAGTAGTAGCGGTAGTAGTAGAAGTAGGTCGTCCAGTTCTAGCTGTGCAAAAAATACTGATAATTCCAGTGCTGAAGCGGAACCTGGTGTTGATGTATACAGATGTAACTTTGAAGTCTGTACAAACGTTTATAAAACAAAGCATCTATTGAACACTCACGTACGTAAAGATCACGAGGGTAAGCAAATAAAAGCTTGCGTATAAATATATTACATTTATCTCATCTAATTAATCTAATATTATGTAATACCAATACCAAATATTGACGTTATTTTAAAAAATTATTTTAAATTATGCTAGTCTAGTCTAGTCTTTCACATATTACCTTTTTTTTTACTCATTTCTTTGGCTTTGGGCAAAAAACGTTATGCTGATATTTCGTAGCATATATATATATACAAATAGGTGCCATGATACATAATATAGTATGCAAGCAATAGTCTCAAGAAGTAAGTAATTTTTTAAATCTTTTTGTTATTTAAAGGTGATCCGAAACCTTATCACTGTAAGATTCCTGGATGTGAAGCAAAGTATGACAACTATGACAGTATGTGGAATCACCATAAAGAGCATTCAAGTCGTCTCACACGTATTCCAAAGAGATATTCTTTCTATTGTCCTTTATGTGGACTTGGGTTTGACACTGAAGAGCTCTTACAGAACCATGCTAAAGCACATGAAGGTGGAAACCCCTTCGTTTGTGAGCTTTGCACAAAAGGATTTGCCAACTCGATAGCTTTAAAATACCATGTACGAAAGTTACATATAGAGTGTAGGGTCCAATGTAATATTTGTGAAAGATTCTATGTGGATACAGAAAAGTTGATGAAACACATGGAAGTTCATAGCGTTTATCATGTTAACGAAAAGTGTGAATTATGTTCTGAGGAGTTTGCTACAAAAAAGTCCCTGGGGGAGCACTTAAGGAAACATAAGCTAGTTTCATCTGATGGACAAGCACACGACGACGGTTCCTGTTTCTATCAATGTGAGATATGTGGTGGAGTCTACAACAACATGTCGGTATTAACGAGTCATATCAAAAACAAACATCCCCCCAGTGGTGAGAGACCAATATTTAAGTGTACAATATGCGACAAACAGTCTTTTTCACGAACAACTATAAAACGACATGAAACTGTACATTCTGGTTTGAAAACAAATGTTATCTGTGAGTTGTGTGGCGTATCGTGTACTAATAAATATACTCTGAGACGACACTTTGGAAGATTCCATGAAGGGGACCGTCCTGACAAACGGAAGAGAAAACAGAGGCATGACACTCAAGATAGTTTACCAGATTTAGCCGATTTAGGGTTAATTCTCGGTCCTAACTAATAGAACTAGAAATAAGCAATCGAATTTTGGAATCAATAACTTTCATTAACGGAATTTCAAAAATTAAGTCGACTAATCTGAAGCTATAATATATTATATACCTCATGTCGGTCGGATCTCCAAGGGAGGATGCCAGATTTTCCTCACTTTGATTATATTTACACAGCCTGCATGACGAATGATTTCCAAAATTACACTTTTTCACTGAAATATAAAGGTTCTGTTGCCTTTTCTATTATAATTGTAGTGAACATCCGAATATATTTATGTAGAAAATACATATCGTAATTTTTAATTAATAAATGCTATGCTCAACTGCCTTTAACTCTGTAAAGTTGATGTAGTAGTCATATTATTATGTCCATGTCCCACCCCACCCAGACAGAAATATTGGAGTAGAACACTGATAAATTATTGCTGCTTATAATGCTATGGTGGCTTGGTGGCATTGACATTCGTATTCGTATGAACTTCACTTTCACTCTCTCGTTGTCATTACAGACATTGTCATTAGTATTCTATATCGTTAATGTACTGACTTCCATTCCATCCCTTACTACTATCCTGTCCAATAATGGACCAATGGTCCAATTTTTCCAATGTGCGTCATGGACAGTGTCCATCTGAATTGTGGGACACACATTTTTGTAGTGTAGACTCAAGACTGTAGACCAGCGCCCATCAGCAGTGACCAGACCAGAGGTCCCTAGAAAAGAGTACCAATGAAAAGCTCGGAATTACGATTATGGCCTCAATTTCAAAGGGCAAATTGAGGCGTGGGATTTTTTTCATTGCCATTTTAAAATGACTCGACAATAATAATATAGGCTAGGCACTGCCTAGTAGGCAGGCTCGGTTGGTTGCTTTCAAGAAATTACATAAATTATGACATTTCCAAATTGGGGTATTATAAGAACAGTCGTTTCTTTAGGTTTACTTGTCGTGCTTTGCCGGTAACAGTTGAAATCTTTGGAAACAGCTTTATTACAAAATAGTAGTGTTTACTGTTTACTTTATATGTATTACTTTCAAGAAACTGTTTTTAGTAATTTTGAAATTTTTGACCTAAGTTGCAACTTGATGACAGCACAGAAAAGTTACAGTCATGAATTATAACCCTTTACACTATTATGTAGATAATAGTATTATAGTAACGTCCCCATCATTTTATAGACTCACACAAAGAAACATTTATGCCCAAGTTCCGAAATTTTGAACTTTCATTTGCAGCTAGTTTTTATTAAACGAAACCAGTGGGAAATGGGGAAACCAATAAACCAATAAAAATAGTGTATCACAAAACTGAATTGAACTTGAACAGCTTTGTTGCAGCAAATCCAAACAAAAGACTTTTTCTTGGGCCTTTCACCTTTGCTGGCGCTGACGATTAGATTGCAGGTTCTTCATTTGTTGTTTGTAATTCTTGATTTTAGATTTTAAAAAGCATAATATGTATTTGTAATCATTTTGGTCATTGTTATGCAAAAGTTTTGCTGAATGAATATAAATTATATTTTCCAAAATACCGGCTCTTCTACATTCTAAATGTTGAATGTCATAAGGTCTAATTTAATTTCGAATTTTCGTCAGGTTTGATTGAGCTCCCTCGAAGTAATCGTTTCGGATTCCTGTACGAGATATATTGTAATCCCGAATTCAGAAGGATGGAGGAAACGGAGCAACAAAGCGAAATCATTTCTACTTTAACAAATTTTGAAATTGGAGTACCGGAGCAGCATACTGTTACTACCAGAGATTCCGTGCTGGTTGTTGGTGACAGCACTACAAATACGTTTACAGAGGAAATACCCATCAGCGCTATTTCGATAAAGATTGAGGCAAATGCTGAATTGGAGGATCCCAAAGGCACAGATATGTCTGATAATGGCGAGGAGGAATGTGAAGAAGTTCCTAGAGAGTTACACGGAGCAACAAATGAGGAATCGCATTTAGAAAACGCAAAAACAGCTTTGCAGACTTTGGAGTTAGATGAGGATGGAGATGAAGAGAGTGGAAACGACGACGACGCTGATGATGTTTTATTATTGATAGAAAGAGTGGAAGATAAATTGAAGTGCTTGTTTTGTAGAGCACAACTCGATGACGATAATTATATAAATGCCAATGCAGAAGAATTGCAAAAATGGCAAGAACATTGTGCCGAAACGTTATGCGAATTACTATTTCATTCAGAACTTCACCCTTTCAAATATTATTTTGAAAACGCGGGATACTGTAAAAATTGCCAAAGCAAAATATGGGACGTTGATTTTACTTGGAGAAAACTAGTTATGTTACGAGAAAAAGTCGATGAAATATCAAAGTCTCTGAGACAAGATTTGATCGACAATTATTGGCGAGTTGAACATAGATCGGGGAAGGGGTTACCTGATATCGACCTCATCAAGCTTAGTCCATCCGATTTGTGCGGAAATTATTCTTACGATGAAGTGATCGAAATGATATACAAAGGTAAGATATGGTACCGTTTATATTTAATCTAGGGATCGGATGGATTGAAGCGTTGTTCCAATGCCAATAATTATTAAAAAAGGAAAGGTCTTCCCATGCTTTTAAAACCTTGCTAACTACCCCAATATTAGGGAATGACTTTTTTCTAACAGATTAAAATACGTAGAATCCGAAAATATACTACGTTTATTGATAATTTTACAAATATTTGAAATTTTGACCGTAATTTTTCAAAATATTTTCGTTCTATAATAATTCTAAAGTGCTGCCCCTATAACCCTAATAAATATGGTAATTGTTGTATTTTTTTGGATTCTACGAATTTTTGAATCTGTTAGAAAAAATGTCATTCCCTAATATTCAAGTAGTTAACAACGTCTTCAAAGCATGGAAAGACCATTGTGTTTTAATTTTAATACATACTGGGACGTTTCAATCCATCCCGAGTTTCAATACAAACGGTAACATATATATAAAGATTATTTTAAATATGAAATATCTAAGAATTAGGTATTTCTACAGATTATTGCTTTTTAAAATACACTACACTTACACGTTTACAAGTATTTTCAATCATTATAAATAATACTTCAATTACTTATTTTAGTGCAAGAAAATACTGACTTCTTTGATTTGACCTGTGAGCCGGATTTCCCCACATTGTTTTCGGAAACGACGCCTACGAAAAAGTTCAAACCAAGCTCGTTAAAACGGAAGCATCGCCCAGTGAATAAAACGAAGCCGAAGGGAAAAAGAGGCAGACCAAGAAAGCATTTCGCCGCCCCAGTAGTAGTTTCTCCCGTTGTAAAGCGGCCTAGAGGACGACCAAAAAAGTATAACATAGAAGAAATTGGCTACATTGAGAGTTCGAATGTTGATTTAGATAAGCCTCCAGAAGTTGTCTTACTGAGTGACGATGCTGACAATGAAAATAATGTGGACGGTCGGAAATCTTTACGTCGAAGAGCAGCTCAAAAGGTCACTGAAGTTATGGAGGCTATGTTGACCGATGTTCAAAGTGATGCAGATGACGATGGCGTGAGATTTGACAATGATGTTGATTATTTGGTAGCCAGCGACACTGATTTTGAGTATGAAGAATACGTAAAAGAAGCAAAGCGAGCTCGAAAAAGGGAAAAGAAAGCAAAACGAAGGGAAGCCAAAAGATTAGCTTTGTCGGGCCTGCCATTAAGTGAGAAAGAACCCGAAACAGTCATCGTGTCACAATCGCAAAGTCATGTGATACCATCAAATCGAGTTCCATGCAAAGTTCCTGGATGTGATAGACACTTTATTAAAGAGTCAACAATGCTTCTTCATGTCCGGAGAGTGCATGATGGTAAGAAATGTTAAGTAATGTTGCTAGTATACTAGTATAGATATTTATTAACTAATAATTCATTAATTAATTTTTTGGCTGCTTCCAAGTGAAGTTGCCTTTTAGACACAGTAACAAAGTTTATATTATTTGTAAAGATATCTTTGTGAAGATGTACTATTTATGTAAATGTAAAGATATTTAAAAATGGTTTAACTAAGAACAATTATTAGCTTTTTAAATAAATGATTTTGTAATAATATGATTGTCACTTGAAATGTTTTTGTTTTAGGCGAAAAGAATCCATTTCTTTGTGTGTACTGCGATCAGACTTTCGAGACTCGAAATGAATTCCGAAGGCATCAGTATGTACATCCTGAGTACAATACTAAAGATTACCATTTTGTTCGAAAGAGTTATGAGCATACTTGCAAGGTATGTTCTAAAGGCTTTGAAAGGGAAGAAGATTTAAATGCCCATAACGTAGTTCACCAAGGACCGAATCCTTTCGTTTGTTGTGATTGCGGAAATGAGTTTTCTAATTCCGTGGATTTAAGAACTCATATTGCAGAAGCTCATCCTGAGCCTGGTAATATTTCACATGTTATGTACGTAAGACCCTTTGTAAGGACTATAATTTTCTTAACCTATATTGTTTATATTACAGATACCCCCAAGTGTGAAGTATGCGGAAAGATATTTAGTGCAATGGCTAGCAAACGAATTCACATGCGAATTCATTTAAATCCTCAAGAATTGCCTAAATGCCCTATATGTGCATACACGGGGTATTCACAGTCGGCACTAAAGAACCACATGATGACCCATTCGACTGAAAGAGCTTTCCAGTGTGACACATGTGGAAAAACTTACAAAAATGTGGAAGGACTGAGGTATCATAAGCGAAATCATACTGGCGAGCGCCCTCATAAGTGCACTCTTTGTGGCAAAGGATTCAGACAGAGTGGGCATCTAAAAAGACACGAAGAGGTTCATTCTGGGCTAAAAAAGCATATTTGTTCTCACTGTGGCAAAGCATGGGCTAGCATAGATAATTTGAAGGCTCATGAGAAAATCCACACCAGGGATCCAAATAATCCTATTCGCGGGAGAATCAGAAAGCCCAAGAATACTTCTGCCCCTCATACTTTCAAAAAGATTCACTACCCCATTGATCTTGATGTCAAAGATGATTCACATTCGACGCCCTCAATTGATCACCATGAGGAATATCATCCATCTGGCCGTTTCACGCAATTACCATCTAGTTCGTCTAGCATTACGCAGATAGGTCACCCACCATCACCACCTCCTCACCTAAGTTCTCATGCTGGAATTTTGTTCAATGCGACTGGACAAGGAACTCAACTAATTCAAGTTTCCCATCCACAACCCATTCATGTGCCCAACATAAGCCATCTAAATTTTCGAACTACTGCTCCGCCAAACTTCTCGCAAACACAACATAATTTTTACAACAATTTCAATAATTTTTAAGTCATTTTTTTGATGTAATGTGAGTGCTGACTTTATTTATACAGTGCAATACGTACAGATACAACGGTAGAGTACATTATGCACCTACCTACGCCTACACTGTATTATTAATATTTACAATTTACAGTAATGCTGTTTTAGCTATATTATATACATTTCTTAAGCAATCTTTAGAATGCATTCCACGATTTAAGGACAAGGATAAAAATTTTCAT
Organism: Tomocerus nigrus; assembly: GCA_019776505.1. Taxonomy (NCBI): domain Eukaryota; kingdom Metazoa; phylum Arthropoda; class Collembola; order Entomobryomorpha; family Tomoceridae; genus Tomocerus; species Tomocerus nigrus. The sequence continues at coordinate 8,653 of JABASI010001735.1, forward strand.
GTACAAAATCTGTCAGAATATTTATATAAAATAGTCTTAGTTTGTTAATTAGTGTTTATTAATGTTCGTTCGTAGTCAGATAGAACAAGCAATAATGTTCAAGTAGAAATAGTAAATAAATAATAATTATTGTGAATTGATAATCATACCATACCATATTTCTGCCGAACGTCAGTTTTTAACTGGTTATTTTTACAATACGGTTTTACTGCCAGAAATGACTAGGCAGCTGATGTTCATAAAAATGTGTTTTGTGATTTGTGCATGTAATTAAAAGTTGTCTACAAACTTTATTGTCACTTGAGGCAGTATACACAAGACCAATTATTTTATTAATGAAGTTCTTCAGACTTCAGATACATAATTTGTTGCATTCCATTGTTTGTACAGTTTGCAGTGAGGCCAATCATGAATCAATTCCAGCCTTAAAAAACTGTGGAGAAATGTGCTTTCACATACTCTGCCCGGATACCATTTACAACTTCACTAAAAAGAAATCAGTTTTTCTATAATATTACAGACTGCATTACATTCGGGAACTCAGGGAGCTGTGGGTTTTAGTTTGGCTTAGTTTGTGGTTGTATAATGCGACTTCAGCTCCATGTTCTTTGTTCTCTTCTTCCAGAGCCGCGTTTTTTTGATTTGAGTGTTTCCATCTTTCTTTCGTTAGGCATTGCATAATATTGCACTGGTACTGGTAAAAGTGTGTACAATTCAAAATTTTTAAAACGTTGGAGGTACACTGACTTTAAAAGTCATAATATTATAATAATGGACAATTTATCCCCAATACTAAAGGACTCCTGTTCAAAAACGAAACGTAAAGTCGAAGACGGGCAAATCGATTTTTATAGACAGCTAGCTCGTCACTATATGGAAAAGGTAAGTTTTAACTTTTAATTAATTGGCCTTTCCTGATTTCTCACCCAGATTTCCGGTTCCAGAACAGTTAGTCACCAGCGACTATAGGAATAATTTTAAAGCATCATAATATGGAATGGATGATAAAACGAAGAATACTGGAGAAACTATATTATCTTATAGATGAGCAAGGCAAAAAATTTGCAGTGAAGTTGGAATCTGAAACTTTTAGAATCGAAAGGTCTCCCAAAGATAAGGATTCTCAGAAATATGCTTTTTTTGAAAATGCGCCGTTCGAAAGTTACGACGGGTTTTTGAAAAATCCGGTTTTTATTTTTCGTCCCAAATCTTCTCGGAAACTACTCGGTGGAGTTCAATAAAACTTATACCTTCGAACTCCCCTATAGATAGTTGGAGAGTCTGGTCAGGTCAACAGTTTGGCGATAAAATTTCAAAATTTTGAGAAAAAAATTATTTAGTCTTGTAATGCTGCATTGCCCAGATTAGCATGTTACATTTCCGGAATTGCAGCTTCCAGATTAAATATTTTTTTTCTCAAAATTTTGAACTTTTATTGACCTAACCAGACTCTCCAACTGTAGGGGAGTTCGAAGGTATAAGTTTAATTGAAATCCACCGAGTAGTTTCCGAGAAAATTTGGGACGAAAAATAAAAATAGTTTGAGAGACCGTTCGATTAAAATAATTAGCTCTGGACCCTTTAATTTTAAAATCCTTCTGATTAGTATTTAGTTGGCGTGTTCGTACATTGTACATAGGTAATAATATTATTATTATACTCGCCGAATAATTATTACTATACTATATAATAAGTATCAGTTATTATTTTTTTAAATCTAAGATGGAGTTTGCAACAGGAGTGTATTGGGCCAACAAAGTGGTGTCCTTTACCTGTGGAGAACAACAAGATGTTTACCACTTGGCGCAGTTTTTATTTCTCAGTGGACAATATCTAAGAGCAGCCCATTGCCTCCGTTTTTGGCACTATGAAAAGGTGAGAAACTAAGGAAAAAAAATTAATATCTGTACGCATGAAGTGGAATTTTGGATGATATAATAATTATTACTGTATTGAAATGATATTTTTATGTATATAGACGAATTTACATTTTCGCTGTTTGTATGGGAAATGTTTGTATTTTGCTAAGGAATATAACAAAGCTTTAAGTAGCTTGGATTTCGAGTACCATAGCGGTTTGCATTATAGTCAAAACAGTGCTAAAAGTCAGTGGGAACCTTCAGACCATCGAAAAACGGTTTGTAATGTTGTGATTTGATTTTGAACTATGTATTTTGAACACGTTTGTTACTTTCTTGTAAAATTACCTAAAACACTTTAATAATTTTTATCAAAGCATGTAAATGTCTATTCCCACTACATTGACTACATACCATTCTGAAGCTCATTCTAAAATGTCTTATGTCTTGTGTACTAGGTAATTGGCGAAATTCATCTTCTCAGAGGAAAAATTTATGCAGCATTAATGAATAGAAGCAAGGCAATAGAAAATTACAAAAAGTGCCTTGAATTTGATATTTATTGCCAGGAAGCTTTTCAACTTCTATCACAGTATCAAATGAAAAATCCGAGTGAGAGTAAGTACTTATTTTAATTAAAGCGCTCTATATTATTTTCATTTATGTATTTTACCTATTACGCAACATACAAGTTGTATTATCATTCACTATTTCACTAGATTAAATCTTAATATTAAGCGTAAAATTCAGTATAATAATAACTTCAATGACAGTGTTGCAGCTTGTGAGAGATTTGCCTTTTTCTCAATCTTGTTGTATTGGCGATGGTGACTTTGTACAACAATTGTATACATGTAGCCAACAAAGTAATGCAGAAGACGTTCCTCATAACACCGCATTTGAAGCATTAAGAGAGAACGAAGATGTTCTGATAGCAAAAGCAGAAAAGTATTTGACTACTGGATTTGTACGGAAGGCCTATCAAATTGCCGCCAAGTAATCAAACCAGAACCAAACGTCCGACTTTGTTCATTTGACTTTTGATAAATTAATAGCATTGAATCATTTTCTATGCTTTTTCAGAGTACACGCAATAGATCCGTTTCATCCTACAGGTCTTGCAGTTCTGGTTGCTTGCCAAGTTGAATTGAAACTGGAAGTAGGTAAGCGTAAGGTAGTTGTAAGTTGTAATTGTAAGGCTTAACTTCTCTTTACAGATTGAGATAGATATAGACAATATTTATCATTTCTTCCTTTACCCAAAAATATTTTCTGTATTAGATCTGTTTAAAACGTCACATAAGCTGGTTGCAGTGATGCCAAAGACAGCTTTAGCGTGGTACAGTATTGGGGCATATTACTATGGTCGAGGTACGAAATAAATATTATAAATATTTCAGTTGAAGCATAATTATTGTGTACTTTTTAATTACATGGCTAAATATAATTTAATGTTTAGGCAGACAAGAGTTAGCACGAGCTAACCTCAACAAAGCCCTTTCTATAGATCCAGTATTTGGACCCGCCTGGTTACTTTTCGGCCATTCTTTTGCAGCCGACAATGAGCATGACCAAGCCATGGCTTCATATTTCAAGGCTTCTCAATTGATGAAAGGGTACTGCCGTTATATTTTACATGCTTTTCATTAAACCAATCAATACTGCTATACTATACGGCTACTCTGTTTGTCTATAGCGATTTTTATTTCCCAATAAGTTTACCTATATTTCTCGACTCAACTGACTGTAAACGAAATAAGTACCTATTCAATTATAATTACTTTTTTGAGATCTTACTTACTTTACTATGTATATTATAATTATAAATAATTCGTACTTAACGTATTTCGGTCTAGTTAGAATATTTTATATAAATTTTTTAAAGTGTATCTTCCATGAAATGTCTAGGTGTCATTTGCCGTTTCTCTATGGTGGAGTTGAGTGTGCACTGACAAAAAATATTGTTATGGCTTTGGAGTTTATAAGAGACGCTTCAAAATTAACTCCAAATGACCCATTCGTACACCATGAAGTAGGTGTTATCCTTTTTCACGATGGAGAGTAAGGGTTTAGAATCTTACAAACATAATAATATCACAATAATGGTAAAAATTCTTCTTGTTTCTGATCTTGTTTCGTGTTACTCAGTTATCAATCCGCTTACAATCAATTACGTAAAGCGGAACGCTTACTTGCAAAACATGCCGGAGAAGATAAAGCTTTCATGGATCATTGGGAGCCGTTGTATAACAATCTAGGTCATTGCTGTAGGAAGTTAAAAAATTTCGAAGATGCTCTCAAATATCACCGAAAGGTAAAGATCCAGAACAGGTATTTTTTTCTTATTTTCAGTTAAAATTTCAGATTTAATAATAATATTTTATGTTCTATTTCGACAGGCTTTATCGTTAAGTCCCAACAACTTCAAGTCGTATTCTGCAATAGCATTTATTTTTGCACTAAATGGAGAATATGAAAAGGCCTCCGATTATTTTCATAAAGCACTAAGCCTAAATAGAGACGACGCTTTTAGTAATTCTATGTTGAGAAGTGTCATGGACATCTTTGCTGAAGATCTAGACGAAAGTTTAGGTAAAGATTTCATTTTTTGGTCCCGATTGCTTATTTTTGCTAATTACTAACCATTTTTACTAAAAACTAAACTCTGATAATTGATATTCATCTACCATATTCATATTTATATTGAATGATATTGATATTGATTATACCACATTTTATACAGTGCACCATTTTTGTAAATTCTCCAAAGCATTAAAAAGATTTTAAAAAGTGCCAATACTCGGAAAGGAACCTGAACCTGTTATATTATTGTGGGTTATAATATTTCTTTTGCAGATTTTTTAGAGGAGGATGATAGCTATTTTTCCCCATATGGAGATAACAGCTTGGATAATTCCCAACGTCTGGATTCTTCCATTCAGGATCAGAAGACTGGTATCAATTCTGCCTCTAATACATTGGATAGCAGTTCCGGTGATGTATTTCTAAGCACCAATTTTGGAACAAGTTGGTTTGAAAAGTCTATTCAAGGTCATATAGGTAAGCATTTCGTCTTATTGATTTTAGGAACTGCTATACTACTAAGTATATTGTACTTGCTGGAATTCTGAGGATTTGCAAAAAAATCAACATATACATATATATATACTAAACTAAAGCATTTTTACTGTTCCTTTGTTAATAATATTTTTTTTACTATTAGGAAATTATCAGTTTCTTTTGCCTCCTACGGAATTAAGTTCAGCATTGGAAGTAGAAAGTGATACAGAAGGAGACCACTGACCATTTCGAGACTGACCTGAGTGAAGCAAGGGAAGTTCGATTGATATGATAAGTGTACATCAAATAAAATCATGTATTATGTATTTCATTTATTTCATGTTTCTATTCTACCTACCTACATTACATTGTACAGTAGCTTGTGTAGGTCTAATGAATATAAATGATGTAGTATGTAAGACAAGGGAGTGTATAATTTGTTTTGGATTGGGTACATTATCCTATAGAGGAATTGAATTAAGATAGTAACTGTTTTTGTCTTCATTTTTTATGCAACCATACAATATATACCCATGTAGGTAATTAAGTACTAGTACTTAGGTTGACCTTTTTATTGCACTGGTGTTAATATTTTCGATTTTTAGCTAATTGGATTCGAATGATGAAATTCTGACGTTGTTTGTATGCAACAATAAGGAAGTAAATTGAATGAATTGTATTTTCATGCAAATGAGCTAAGGTTTAACCGGGAGGGTCGTTTGACTTCATATCTTCGCTATAATATATACCCCAGCACTAAAATATGTAAATATGTCGGCGACATAGAATTTATCTTAACGTGTAGGGAAAACCCAATGAAAATAATGAAATCTACAAATGTTTTCCTTAAGACCTAGCCTTAAGGCTTAACAGTGTTTTCATCTGGAAGCATTATTTCCAGAAGAATTCATCACAGCATGTCATAATCCACACCTGGTCTCGATAATGGGCCGGATATTGTGGTGGCTTACGCCATGTGCACATTTCTTTAGGATATGCCCGCTCCGTATATACCTGAGCCAGAAGCAGAACAGATGAAATACGCCAGGTAAATGTGTTCTCAAGGAGGTAAGCAAATATCACGCACATTATGACATGCATTAGCTAATTAGGTAATAGCTTCATAATATGAAAAATGGAAACAATATAATCATCGCTATTTATTAGCAACGTCTTAGTTCTTGTTAATAAAGCGAGATAAAAAATAGCCTACACTCCACTTTCTCTTTCCATTCGCTTCAAAGATTTACTCCTGACTTTCACCACAGAAATCGGTTTCAGGATTGTAAAGTTCTGGTGAAAGCAAGTTTAATTAGACGATAGGTGTACTATTAGTCTATTAGTACTAATTATTGAAATAGATTCTTGTTGGTACTCGTTTCCACTCCTACAAAAAACTGCTCCATCCCGCAACAAGTCATGTCGGATTTGAATTATTTTTCGTTTCTCTTCCCGTTGGCAAAATTATTTGGTCTGTTCCCAGTTAGCTTAAAAAATGGAATGTTGAAAGTAAATCTAAAGAGCACAATTTGTGGAAAAACGTGGAGTCTATTCGTATTTTTCTATCATATTATTTGTTGCCAGTCCCTGTACATTTGTACTATGGTGTCAGAAGACATAATTCAGAACATACCTGCTGCAGTACCATTGGAAAAGAAAGTGATGCGTTATGTCCCAATAGTTTCATACCTGCAGAACTATCTGTTGTACATAATCTGGTTTTTAAGCATTCCAAAAATCATTAGATGTTGGAATTACATACAAGAGTATGACAAAACTTATCCATCAGTCAGTAAAAGAGTAAACTTGTACAAAGACAGTCAATTCTTGATTTTAATAGTTAATTGTTTGATAGTTTATACATTGAAATGCTTTGCATTGACGTTTACATTCGCTAAGTGGAACTTTTTCGAGTTAGAAGAAACTTGTTTAGAGTATTTTAATACATCTTGTACTATAGGTGAAAATGTAAATAACCGTAGCCAGTGGTTAGCTTTGATTTTCGAAAGTGAAAAGTTGAGAAATTATGCAATGGCATTACACATTTTTTTTGTCCAATTTGCGACAATTTTTCTTTTTTTATTTACGTATTTTCTTTCCAGAAGTGTGGCATTGCGAGTTCAAGATATTTCCAACCAAATAATACTAGCACAAACGATGTTTAGAGGAAAATCATTACTTTGGCAGCTAAAAGGCAAGGCGAACCCAAATTCTAAGCTCCTTGATGAAAATGACTCAGGCAGTATCATTTTACAAAGTGAAGTTCATAGGAAACTGATCTTGCTCTCGGAAATTTTTGAACTTTTGAGCAAAGCTTCGACCGATTTCATATTTCTTTTTGTGACAGGCACTTTTATCTTTGTGAGTGTCTTATCGTTCTATTGCTTAATGGCAGTTCGGCATGGTCTTTCGGATTTTTTGTCATGGTGTGCCGTATTTATTCTGACATTAAAATATTTGCTTATGCTGACTTTATTTGCTTTCGGAGATGATCTTAACTCTGAGGTAAGCATAAATGGACACACTTAATGGGAATAGAAGGAAATTAAAGCTATTTTGGTTTACAGTACCCATGAATATACCTACGTATTCAATATATAGTAATAATATGGCGGTTTATATATAGGTGGACAAAATGAGAAAATTAATAATGCAGATATATTCGGATACTTGGTTGTCTACAAAATGTCTAGCTTCTTCATTAGATTTTCAGTTAACCGGAAAAGGATATTTTTCTTTGCACCGGCAAACTTTTGCTTCGGTAAGATAATTATATACATAAAATGCGTGTATATTATGTTCTTTGTGCAATTTTAGTGCATAAAAAATTTACACTTACCTAAGTATTGATATCGTAAATTATTACCGTTACTTTTTCTGTGTTTCGTGGTACAGATATTTAGTGCAATAGTAGCGTACATTGTTGTACTAAAGCAATATCAGATATCTGAAGATGCAAATTAAGAGCACAGGACCCTACCACGGAAGGCTGTTTATCAAGGAGGTTAATATTTAAGAGGAGGTGCCGGGTTGCAACATTTTGGAACATAAGATTCAGAATTGAAATTACTGGACTATTTTATGAACCTACAATCAAAATCAGTTTACATGATTGAAGATTGAAGTATTATTATTCCTACCACTCCAATCTGAATTTCTTTGCATAATTAATATACACATGTACACAATAAAAATGTAGGACAAACCTTTATAATTACGTTGATGAATATTGAATTTTTCTGTCATTTTTATTTTCAAGGCATATATTATCCTTCCTCCGCAGAACCCATTTGAGTCAAAAAGCGTCACAAAGATTAAAAATGCATTGTGATTAAATATCATAGTGCATACAACAATTAATTATTTTCATTACTATCACCTAAATATCACTAATTTTAACCACTACACATATACCGATCCCCCGAAAATAGTATTATAACAGAATAACAACCTTTTTTGTTCTTTTGATAGAGAGTATTTGAATTACATTTTGTGAAAAAATCAGACATGTTGAAAAGTAAATGCTGAATGCATGACCTTAATTCATTCCAATCCAAAGCCTATAAATACCATTTTAGAATAAAATCGCTCGAAAGTTATATTTTATCATCACTTCATTCGAAGACAATCATGGTTAGTTATCGGAAACGATCTTTCTCACCATGAATGGCAAAATTCCTTGGTTCTTATAATACGAAACTTCAGCTTCAGTGTCAATGCGAACCAGTGTGGAGAACTCGAGACCAGACGAAGTCTAAATAATTCAAAAATCAATTATCAAATACTGTACAAAAGTTACAACAGCATTGCCTAAAGTGATTATGAACTTATTATATATTCAGTGATGGTAGTTTAAAATGCCTTAATATGAAAACGCCTTTCCGAAGACAAAAAGATTTTACTACAAATATTACTATAAATGCAAATGTATATATAGGATTACTCGGATTGATCTTCTATGTACTATGCATAGGTAGGCTATGCATATAGGAGGGAATGACTTAACGAGATCTTATACTTAATACTTCTAATTTTTGATTCGATATTTGTTTATTTTCATTTAAAGAAACCAATAAAAGATAATGAGTATAATGGCAGAGGTTAATAATGCAAATATTCAAAGGAAGCATCATTTTACACAGATAGAACCTCTGCTGTTGTACGAAACATACATTTCATTTAAATAATTTTCAATTTAAATTCGAGCAGTATAGAGTTTTAGAGTTTAGACTATGCAAGTTTCTATAAATGTAACCTAACTGATCGATGATTGTTTTAGATAGGAATGAAATTGAAAATGCAAATCTTTAATATAGATAAAAAAAACTGGGGATATTGGGATAAAATAGTAAAGACAGATAGCTTTAAAACTTACACGAACTGTAAGCTGTTGCTTTGGTTTAACGTTTTCCGTAATAGGAATGCTCATTGTCTCTGTTGCGTTGATATTTAAGGATTCAGCAGTTTGTCCTTCCAAATATTGTAAAGGAAGTATACCCATTCCAACCAAATTAGATCGGTGGATTCTTTCGTAGGACTCTGCAATTACGGCTTTGACTCCCTGTGAATAGTTAGCAAAGACTATATATTTAAACTAATCAAATGGTTAGCATTTTAGCATAGAATATTAAAAAGCAATATTACAAGTAGGAAAGGTCCTTTCGCTGCCCAATCTCGTGAAGACCCAGAACCATAATCTTTTCCTGCTAAAATCATCAGATGTTTCCCCTCCTGTTTATAGCGCTCGGCCGCATCAAATACATCCATCTAAACACATTAGCAAATTACCACAATGTAAGATTATAATGGTATCATTACAACGGACGGATATAATACTACTAAATACTTAATGCATACCTAATAATAATACGATATCCTCTTACTTTTATGATAATTTTGCATAAAGAAAATGATTTGTTAATTTATACAAATATACTTCTTATTTATGCATTGCCGTGATTTAAAACAGTAAAATAGGTCGAGAGGCTCATAGACTATAATAATTTCCATAAATAATCTTTTAAATGTTAACCTCTTCCCCATCAGGGAAATGAATGGTACGTGGTCCAGCTTTAGACACTAGCTTGTTGACCAATCGAATGTTAGCAAACGTTCCTCTAGCCATGACGGCATCATTGCCCCGTCTGGATCCATATGAGTTGAAATCTTTTGGCGTCAACCTATTGAGAGTAATATGTTAAATTGAAAAGGAAAAATTAAGGAAATTATTTTTTTTCTGTTGATGACAGTAAAAAAACAATTTAAATATTGTTAAAATAGATATTAAAATGGAATCTTCTCCAAAAGTTCGGCTTTAATAATATAGTATAAACACAATAAAATATCTTTTCTAAGAAAAAGTTCCTTTACTTACCCCCTGTCGGAAAGGTATCTGGCAGCAGGGCTATTTCGGGAAATGCTACCTGCAGGACTAATATGATCCGTCGTCACAGAGTCGCCCAAATTAAGTAAGACATATGCATCCACAATAGGCTGAATAGTCGGAGGGTTCTGAAAAATATCAAAGTGAAGCCATTATATTCAAATGTTCGTAAACATATAGAATGTGAACTGGGACCTATTAGCACATGAATATGGTGACTGCCACGATTATAAAGTATTAAGTGAACACCTGTGACATCCCTTGAAAAAAGGGTGGATTTTTTATGTAGGTAGATTCAGAATCCCAAGGGTACAGAAGACTTTCAGGAGCTTCCAAATCATTCCATCGATTGTTTCCTTTTTGAATTGTAGAGTAAACTTCTTCAAACATAGCAGGAATCACAAATTTCTGTTCCACAGTATGAATTTCATCTCTCAAAAGGCCAGATATCCCTCAAAAAGACAGGATTTCCATTCAAACCAGTTCCTGAAATTAAATTGCCTTGCCATTAGAGATAGAGAGTGACATTATTGTAGCCTGAAGGCAGTCCTTACAATTAGGAATTTCCAAAATTCAGACCAGTAAATAAAAATAATAACATTAACATTGTGATAATTCATGTAAATAATAAAATCGAAATAATATTATGGGTAGGTAATAAGGCATTGTATTATAAAATATACCTACTACCTACCTTGTGTAAGGATTAGATTTGGAAATAGTAAAGCATTATAATGCAGCATTATGCAGAAGCTTACCAATTGGTTCTGTTTCAAAGTCAATATCAACAGTCCCAGCAATAGCATATGCAATAACGAGAAGGGGTGATGCCAAATAGTTGGCTCTTAGGTGAGGATGAATGCGACCCTCAAAGTTACGATTTCCAGATAATACTCCCGCACATACGAGATCACCCTAAAATAAATCCATCATAATTATTTGCATTTTTGTATGCCATTACGAAATGATGGGTGGGTGGCTATACTATTTACTTAATGCATATATTTCATATCCATATTGTTCCTAAAGTTCTTTTAGTTCAATGAAAGTTTCAATGAACTAACATACCCGTAAAATTGTTAGGAACAAAGAGCTACAGATAGCTAGTTATATTAGTTACAAAAGTCAAAGTTAATGCAAATATACTACTAGATGCATTGAATCTGAAATATTCAAATGGAGGCCATCAACATGAACAGAAAAGGCGCATACCTTTTCAACAGCTTCGGCAACCGGGTCGGGTAAAGGACCGCTGTTTCCAATGCAAGTCATGCAGCCATATCCAACGATGTCAAAGCCCAACTTTGTCAAATAAGGAATGACGCCACTCTCACGTAGATAGTAAGTAACGACTCCAGAGCCCGGGGACAAAGATGTCTTAATAAATGGAGCAACGGTCAATCCAGCTTCGACGGCTTTTCTAGCCAGTATCCCTACCCGAAAATATGTGTAAAATGTATTTTTAGACTCATAAACCTTTGACAATTGGAGCTTAACTATTTATTGAACTTGGTTTCTTTACCTGCACCCAGCATGACCTAAAACAGAAATAATAGAAAATTCTCAGCATTTATATACAGTGAAGATTACAAAGGAATCGCTTCATATACAATGTTTATTATTATTCTAACCGAAGGGTTGGATGTATTCGTACAAGACGTGATTGCAGCAATGAGTACTGAGCCATGCTTAATTGTATATTCTTGATTTTCAAACACGAATGGAATTGTTGTGGCCAACTTATCCACAGGAATTCCATAACCTTTAAACCCGATCTGTAAATGGAAGGAATTTAAAAACAATTAGCATTTTGAAACAATAATATATTTATATTATTTATCTAAGATACTAGGTACAATTACAACTACTGTGACTGCGTTGAATTAAATTCACCAGTGTTTCATCTTCATCCAACGGTTTTCATCCAACATGCCGCATTAATATTGTATGTTTTTAAGTTTGTACCTATACAATTACTATATATTATAGTACTTAGCCATAGCATAACTTGGATACAGATTGTATTAATGTACAGTAGTAAACTAGGAAATGTGTGCATTACATCTTGCATCTTCCGAAAAGATCATATAGTCACCAATACCAATATTTGCATTCATTAACTTCTATGATAATAACATAAAAGTATAATACAAATGAAAACCAGTAAACTTGCAAGCAAAGCAAAAGCAAAACCAGCTAGACAATAATATTCCTGCTTGCTGTGCTAGACAATTTCAAGAAAGATTACTTTGGATTGGATTATAGTATACATAGACTACATAGACAAAAATGCAAGGAATAAGAATACGTATTATTTCGTCTTATTATTTACAAATATTTATGTGATAGGATAAGTAGAAGATAAAGGTCTTCATTCACAGTTGGATTATGCAGGCAGTGCATTATGTGTAAGAGGAGATAATACATATTTTACGCTCGCAATTCTTATATTGTATGAAATACGATACCATGCATTTTGGGTGGGACAAATAAGGCAGTAGGAATATTACTGAAATTGTTAGAATTATAATAATGGGTATAATTATGTGCACATGTAAAGGTAATTAATTATACTTCACTATTGCTAAGTCACAATGGTTTTCGCAAAGTATAAGAATAGTGGGGCAGAGGCAGAGCAGAACGTGAGCAAGAGTATATATACTCTCATATTTCATGTAAAATCCATTACACTACACATTATCATATCAACCAAATCTTAATGGTCTTTTTAGTTTATAGCTCCAAGAGTTCATGGATAAAAAAGCTAGCTATCTAAAATGGTAATTACTAATCTCCAGCCTTTTACAAGCTACTTATCTAAGAATAACTTTAAAAAATTAAAATGTATAGGTAGGTACATTCGATTCCTTATCTTAACAAAGACACTATGATTGCTCAAAAGTGTTGAAAAGAAATTCTAAATCCAAGTTTCCAAGTATATACAATCGACAAGTTCTCTTCTTAACAAACTGCTAAAACCGCCACATACTTTACATTAGGTAGGTAGGTACATTGTTGAAAAGACCTGAATGTCACGTAGGCGCCCTTTTAGCTCCTCCTTAATTCTTTGGGTCTCTAACCGAAGCGCTTTAAAATTAGCTGTAAAATAGCCGAGCAAAGCAGTTGAAGTGTCAGTCAGCTTCTGCTCTTCTTGACAGTCAAAACTTTCTTGACTTGCCTCTCCAATTTCCCTTATAATTACTCTGATCTGTTTTGGGGAAAAAATATCTGCTCCTGGAGCTTTTGACCTATAATTACAATGTTGATATTGGTGGAAAGCTGGAATGTTTTCCCACAGAAGTCCGGTGGACTATTGATAATTTTCCCCTCTGATTCGGAGACACAGTTCAATTTATTAAAAAGGCAGTCGTACCTCCGAATCAGAAGAAAATTAGTAATTTTCCACTGGACGGACTTATTCGGAAAAACATTCCAGGGCCTGTCGCTCCTCCGTTCGGATAACGTTTTATTTCCCCCACTCTGTTTAAAATGTGCAAAAAGTTTCCTAGCTCCTTTCGGATAACGTTTTATTTCAACCATTCTGTTCAAACTGTGCAAAAAGTTTCCTCGCTCCTTTTGGATAATGCTTTATTTCAACTATTCTGTTTACAATGTGCAAAATGTTTTCTCGCTCCTTTCGGATAACGTTTTTAGTAACCCAGTCCCGCTCCCCTTTAAGAATCAACCGAACACGGGGTTTGGAGCATAACCAGTTGGGAATGTACGCTTATCTATCTTAACTGTGATACGTGATGGTGATAGCCTCCAATTCATTCGCTATCGCACATTCAATCCTGCTGAAATATGAAATCTGCAGTACGGATGTAAACTAGTCGGTAAGAGGTGAATTACCAATCCTCACCGGGTAGTTTCATCCAGACTGTGGAGAGTATAGTCAACACAACTCACTACACCTTCTCATAGCCGTTCAGTTCAAGAGCAAGATTCGACGAGTGAAGACTGAAGACGCAAAGAAAACGACAATTTCATTTAAGCATCACATCAAGAAAGAAGAACTACCTACTTGAAAAGGAAGCCAAGCCTAACCCGGCAGAGTTATTAACTGCACTTTGGTTATCTAGCTCTATGACAGATTTAATCATAAAGCTAGGTTAGCAAAGTAAAGTTTTCAACTCAGTAACGCCAAAGGCTTTCTACGGGGACTCTAAACAAGAT
>JABASI010001736.1:0-23114 GCA_019776505.1 Tomocerus nigrus
GACTTAGGCCCGATCGCGTGCAGAGTTTTTACATGAAGCATCCCACACCACTCACTTCCACACACCCCCTCCCCACCAGCTGCTCTCATCTCTATGCAGGGCAGCCTAGATCAAGAGCGGTTGCTATTCGTCAGAGTAAGGGGCGCTGTTATTGGTTCACTGCTTTTGTTACCATTAAGTAAAGGGGGATTCCTCTTCTCTAAGTGAGCGACGCGAGCGATAGCATTGTTCTCTGATCATCACCATATCATTTAGAATCTTAGCACCCCCTTAAAACAGCTCCCGACCATTGCCACCAACGGGATTCGATTCGAACCATGGTCCTGCACACAGGCATTGCTGACGGCCTTAACCACTAGACCACCCCGCTGCGGCTGTAGATATTATCAACACGGGTAGCTTATAAATGAAACTCTTGAATATTTTTCTCATAGCTAAATTAAGTAAATCTGACAGTACTGACTTGTGACTGACTGATTGATTGAATTAGTTAAACTTCTGTGTAAACCTTCTTGTTGCAGTACAGTCACAGATTAGGCAGGGTAGCCATTTTATGTAGATGATGTGATGTAGGTACCTATAGGCAATAGCTATTTATACTGTGTGTACAATCTTCAATGTGAATCTCTTAAAGAGCATAAAATTGTTCTAAGACACAATTTAAATAAACAATGCAAATGGGATGTGGCGAGGAGGAGACGGCGGAATAGTGGGAGAGACATTAAATGTATGACGTGCCTAATTGTACTGACATTTACTAACTTAGAGATTTAAATATACAAGGTTCGTAGATAAGTAAAAAGTAATTCCATATGAATTCATCATGTAGCACACCATGTACCTGCATTTAACAATTTAAATGTGTCCGGCTCTAAGATTTATTTGCTAGCGCATCTTACTGAGAAATCTATTTCAAAACAGTAAAGTGTATACTTACGGCGTTACAAACAAATTCGACGTAAAGCTCTTAAAACAACAGTCGGCAATAAATACATACCACTTAGTTATTAGAATAAGTAGTAACGGTCGTAGAATGCATCAGTAAGATTGCATCTTACTATTTTAACATTGTAAGTTTCTTTGTACAAACTAGAAATCCACCGTAACAATATGTTTATTAGCTTTCCGAGATTATTATGAGGATGGTAACGACAATTGTCTAAGTACCCTGGTAAGTTTTTTAAGAAGTTTGAGTCATACCTTAACTTAAGTCTCCGTGTCATAGGACTATTTTACGCTACTAACTTCTAATGAGCATTTTTAACTATGACGCCAAAGGAAGGAAAGCAGCATGTATAAGTACCTTAGCAGATGGACTACAGAGATAACGATAATTACTTAGATTTTAAAAGTACAGGAAAGTGAGATTTTATTCCGTGCGTCCCCTACGCTAACTTTTAATGTTGACTCTTATATTTGCCTGAGAGCAAGCACAATAATTACATTTTTAAAGTCAAGGGATATAAAAAAGTAACACGGAGTTTTAGTATAGCAGATAAATTGCAAGCATTTTTGTATAAAACTTACTTTTTTATAAAAATAAAAAGAATTTGCAATTTTTCACGAACATTTACTAGAAAATACGATAAATATTTAAATATTACTTTTGCTTATGTGGTAATTTGAATGGTAGAAGTAGTGAGAAAAAGAATTTATCCATTTTATTCTCCCTGTGCGAGGAGAGTGGTTTTGTTGCACAGTCGTTAGAAAGAATATTTGTAAATGGAGTCTTTTATTGTTTCCTCCCGTTAACTCAAAGCTACCTACATTGCGAGATGTAAAAAGTACAAAGACATTATTACTTTAGTGCTATCATTGAAAGAAGAAGAAATTTTGGGCTGTGCGGCGAACACAGGCTGTGAAGGAAGTTTACAAGTTTTTGTCTGCTGAGCTAAGCTTGTTTTTTATCCTCCTCGGCTCGGGTGCTCATGAAACTTCAGCTCAAGTCAACTAAATAGTGGCGGACGATGGAGTCGGAGTCCAATGGACTCTATGGACTATGACCAACCTTCTCGTCCATTCCATTATGCTGCATTTTACATTATAATAACTACAAAACTTATATCAAAAGAGTTTAAGCCTCTTCGCCTTGATTTGACTGAGCTTTCGTTTCGTCTCCCTCTACTAAACACACACATAAATGCCTTTCTCAGGTTAATATTTACAATAGAAAAGAGCCAAGCCAGCTTCACATGAACCAGTGTTGTTACTGAAGAGCATTACGGTCAGCTAATTTAAGCAGGTAGTTTTTAAGTGGGACGTTTATGATTTTGTTGACTGAGCATTTCTAATCGCAGATACACCAACCATGACCATAATATTATTACGTTTAGGTTACGCGACTATGAATATCAACCTTACACTTACAACAACCCACCACAACTATCCACAAGTAGCACTTTTTTATTGCTCACCGTTTTCGCATTACTCTGAAAAATTTCATTATTTATTTATTGGACGTTAAAAATATATTGGAAACTTTTGTACTCGTATATCTATAAGTTTGGCGTGTGAAACCTTTCTAAAATAAAACCCATGAATAACTACCTGGCAGGAGATCTAAAGAAACATGCTCTTATTACGTATACTCTCCGTTACAAGATGCTTCAACCATGTGAATGCACAAAATCGCTTTTTTTAAACGATATACTATTATGGTCTGATTTTTCTGTACATACTAAAGATTGCCCTTTCTTAAATTCAAATACTGCTAGCAAGATCATCGACGTTAAATTTTTACTGAATTGCTCACTTCGTGTATGCTGTATATATTTATATGGGTAACCGGAACAATAAATTATTGCATGACCGCAGCAGAGAATAATAAGTAAATATAGGTAGGTAGGTTGCAAATTACATCTTGCAGCGCAAGATTTTTGCTTTGTATAAGTACAGAGGCCAAAATGTTTTTTTCTGTGACGATGCTCATCTTCCGAACAGAATAGCCTTCAATCTTCAACCACAAGAGAGTAAAAAAGGAAGCAGTGAACAGTACACACACACTTGTAGTAGAGAAATAATTTGTATCCAGAAGTGCATGGTGATGTTGTGCTAGGCTGCTAGGTAGAATGTCCAAGTTCCATAAAGCGAAAACTAAAGCGCATCAACATTATTCTTATTTCTTGATTTTTTGTCGAGCCATAGAGAATTGGAGACTTGCATGTTGCATCTAAAAAACGGGATGACTTGTAAAACTGCATTTGTATGGAGTTGTACATTTTATGGATGTGATGTTCTCTGTTTAAAGCAGTCGTTTAATGTGTGTACTTTTGTTGATAATTGTTAGACCACCATTAGGCTAATAGCGAGTGTGTCTCGTTCATCTAACCATTTCAGATTAAGAGATAAAAGAGAGTCTGATTATTTTGATGTAATGTGATGTAGGTATGTAGTGAGCACTAATGTTTGTTGTTATCTCCAGTTCATACAATGAATAGTGTTCCTTTATGGAGGACTGTAGTGCCGTGCCGTATGCCGTCGTGGTGTGTGTTATGAATTTCATTCAATCCGTAATCCTCAGCTAAGCAGCTGTGATAAAATGGGCTGCGTGCGGCTGCTGTCTCTCTACAATGCAATCACCAATAATAATAATAATATCTCAGCAGTTATTTAACATCCATCTGTCCTGTCCTCGTCATTATTCTAATATGTCGTTATATTCTCATTACTCCATCCCCAGATTTCAATATACTTTCATCCAATACACACATAACTTTATAAAGATTAACAACTGAAAATAGTAGTCACTTGTGTTTTTCTTTGACGACATGCTCATGGTGAATAATATGCAAAGCTTTTCATGTTTTTTTATATTTAGCTGCGGTTCTTCAATGAAAGGGTGTATATTTATTTGACACGACATATAAAGGTGAATTTCGTTGCTACTAATAATGGTGAGCATTCTAATGTGATAACTAGTCCCATTAGTATTTTAGTTTTCGATATGTGAGTTTTGTTATGCTTAGCGATGTATGGTCTGGTATAGGTGAGTTGTGTGTGCATTCGGGTAAATCTAAGGAATAATGTTCTTTTCACTTTCCTATCCTTTCCTATTGTCCCGATCTTATTTTCATCCTGTCTTTCTGAACAAGAGGAAGTAGTAAAGTCTGTTGAAGATTTTTTGTGGCTCACCCTCACCTTAGTAGTGTTTGAATATTTATTTTATGCATGAATGCTGTTGTCAGTGTTTCATGTTTATTCATCAAGATTATCTTGAGCATAAGTAAGCGACGACGACGATGATTTTTCTCTATATAGTAAATATTTAAATGCATGTTTTCCAAGATTACATCTCCACATGTGTTTTACTTTTGATCATTTCGTCATTTCTACTAAGGTGAGAATTGCAATTCGCAGTCTTGAGAATTTCTGACAGATTGTGTTGGTGTTGACATGATGTAGGAACATAAGGGGTTCAAAAAGATTTTAAATTGATTTAACTGTATATACTCTCATCTAGTATGACTATGTTTTCCTTAATATTATGCATACAATCGTCTACATTTACACTTTGCATGGATATTTACAAGTGAACCTGTACACTAGGGTGAAATGATGTCTGTGTATTCATGACAGTATGTTGTTACACTTGTATACATTGTCTCATGTAGAAATTGTGAACTTTAAATACCTACGGAGCTTGTAAACTACTAAATAGATAACTACGGCCTGTCTTTTTTCCTTTCTGTGTGACTACAACAAGGATGATCTAGAGACAGCACAAGCACAGGTCGCCTCTATTGCAACTACACAGATAATAAATGCAGTTTTGCTGGTGAGACAAACTCGTTTCCATTTTACACTTTCGTTTAAATGTTAATGGAAGTAACGGCTCATTTAGTTTGCAAGGAGTGAGGAGACGACGAGAAAAAAGGAGCTTATCCCTAGCTCTTCAAGTGCAACCATTCAGAGAGAGACAGAGTAACAAAGACGGGAGACGGGAGTTAGGAAGTGAAACGAACTGTCGGAGAGTTTAGAACGACGGATATTGCTCCATGCCACTCTCTGAGTCTGACTGATATGTTAAATGAGTACTACAAGTTCAGATTTCATGAGATAAAGTTATATCATCTAAAATCCTCTATCCAACTATGCGTACTACAAATATACTTATTTACTTAACTACGCATGTAGTCGTATAGATTTGTTAAATCTCTGTTCCTACATCATTTCCCTCTATATACAAACACACGACTGCTACGTGAATCTAATTATGATTGTATTCTTACGCACAGCACAACAAGTTATAAATACCATGCACATAATTATATTACTGTTTTTTTGCTCCACCATATTATCGGAGCTTTCAAAACCCAGACTGACATACTTGAGTTGAAAAACTATGTCTATTGATACATTTATGCCATTTTTGACTCATCCTTATAAAGAGTCTCGTCACAAAGATGAAAATAATGAAATACAATATAAAGCTCCTCTATTTATAAGAGTAGGTTCTTACAAGAAGGTTACTCTTTATTCGGTATAAGAAACTTCTGTCGATTTTCTATTAGTATTTGCTAGGCAGTAAGCAAAATAATATATAATAATGTGTAGTTATGATGTTAAGGTTTGCGACGGACTATGTATGCGCACTGATTTTGGATTCTATTATGTTTGAAAGAAACATCCACCCTACCCTCGCCCGAACTGTTTCGTTCCGATCCGATTGTTTTCCTACTGGCAGGGTACAACTCTAAATACGCACATGCGGTAGCCGGCTACGGCCACCCTTCTCCAAAATGTTAATTCTGTCCTTTATTCCTACATAGTTATCATTTTTGTTTATGCACTTTCTAAGCCATGTTCAATAATACATTTAGCTTCATGTCCAAATCAAGGATTGGCGTTTTATTATAATGAAACCTGTAAAATCACCTCCGCCTTGCTCTACTACAATAGAACAATTGACAACGTCTTTTTAAGGAATTATAATCTTGTAGTATGTATTAGGATTCTGATAGCGCTACTTAAATGTGTTCCCAAGAGAAGCTATAATTAAAAATAGGTGCTAGTATATTTATTTAGTGGTACATTATATCAAGAATGACTCAGCCAGTGAAGTAAGTAGTCTCTGAACCAAAGTAATTTATTTATCAAGTCAAATGAGGGCAGTAAGATTTCTTCTGATACCACGAATGAACCAAATCAGCATAAACACCGTGGATTTTATGCATGCAGCTCAGAGATATGCATAATCTTTTAGCGTCTATCAAAAGTTGTATTAGTGCTGGACTATTTGGGATCTAATGAAGTAACTACTAACCAAGAGGTTGTATTATTATGTAACACTCTTCACTAGGATTCCCCTACTATAAAAGTTACAAGTAAAAATAAACTCAAGCTGATTTGGAAATCAGTTCCATTCTGCATACACTGCATAGTTCTTTGCATTAATCATTTTTACTACTACGTATGTGTATATAATATATCCCAGTAACTCGTGTATGTACATTACATTATGACATTTTACATGTTAACGCACTCTTGTGACTTTGTGACTCTGCACTCAGCACCACTCTGTTCTAAAGAGCCATGCAATACAATAATATCTATTTTTCATTTTGACAAACAAATATTATAAATAGCATCTATTAGGTACATATCCAATCGGTTGATTAAATGTCGTTGTCTGATTATAAGGAGGTACCTATTTCCTGAACTATGCCGGAATAAAATAGAAATACGAATGACGGTATACGATGAACGTAAATAAATAAATAAAGTCTCTTTAAGAACTTTATCTGCCGACGTGACATTAGCATGTTTTTTAGAGATATCCATAACTATTGCTTTTTTGTGGAATCCCTATAATATTTAGTTGGAAATAATGAATTTATAATGAAATAGATATATAGGTACATTACATACAGTACATGTGCATTTTATTTAAGTACTTGTGTAAAGTACACACGAGTAAAATATTATGTAAAATCGTAAGTATTAGGATAATATTTAAATATAGTCAGTTGCCGTTGCCGTTGTATGGAAAGATTGACAAAAATGTTTTAGTAAGTGGGCGAGTGTGTGTAGTGTCTTATAGAGTTGACTTTAGAGTATTAAAGTAAGTTAGAGAGTGAGATTAGAAGAGCACTTGATTCAATCATTCCTACAAAATAAATCCCATTACTCAAATGCATGAGCTCTGCGGCTCCGGCCACACAGCATAACAGAGCTAATCCTTCATTCTTCTTGTTCAGCACTCGGCAAGACTTCCTTTTCTCTCTTCATTATTTTACTCATCGAAATTAATCTCA
This sequence comes from Tomocerus nigrus, assembly GCA_019776505.1. Taxonomy (NCBI): domain Eukaryota; kingdom Metazoa; phylum Arthropoda; class Collembola; order Entomobryomorpha; family Tomoceridae; genus Tomocerus; species Tomocerus nigrus. Next base: position 7,254 of record JABASI010001736.1, read on the forward strand.
CTATGATGTGAGTAGACGAAGAAGAGATATAGTTTGGTTGGTGGATGCCTTGCCGTCCGTGATATTTATATTTCCACTCCATCCTCACTTCACTCACAAGTGACTACGTCCCCTTAATAAATAGTATGAATAGCTTATTCCCCCCTCGTGCATTAGGCTGCTATAGGTATTATTAAGGGTGTAGTATCAGTAGTGAGTGTTGGAGCATATAGGAAATAAGATGTTTTTTCATGATATTCCTGAAAGATGCAATGATTCTAGGCTTCTTATTATCATCCTCTCTAGATTTATCTTATGGTAACATAATCATCCGTGAATGTATGTAGTCTGTCTGTCTTTCTTAATACTGCGTAAATATGAGCCTAGTACTTGGTAAGAGATATATTTTATTTCCTTCGTGTCTTGCCATCAGGGAATGTTAGGAAAGGGTCGAAATAAAAATCCCTATACACACAGACTGGTTTTAGTATAATGTTGGGGATGAGCATAAAATATATAGACACAAGATACGTAAGTATAGAGATATATAAAAATATGAAAAGTTGTTGTCTGCAGTTGAATGGTGATGGAAAGTATCTAAAGCACGTTTTGTTACTTGTACAGAGATTACTACATTAGAAATATCGGATGATATAAAATATTATTATGCACCTGAGATAGAATTATGTCTCATTATTATATATTGGGCTGGGTTCATATACTCTTATACTATGAAGTCGTTTTCTGTAATACAATTCCTGTAGACACGTAGCACAGCACGTATAGACTAGGCTCTATGCATGTGTAGAATTTCCTTATATACAGGCTTAGGACGAAGAGATTTTATTTTATTTCACCTGGGTGCCTACGTCTGGCCAATTGTGATGCAGGTGAAGAAGTAGAGAGTCAAAGGGAAGTCCGTGCACTCCAGCAGCAAAGGAGAATGAGGGAAAAAAGCTCCACGTCACTCACTCCAGTTGAGTCGAGGCGAGCAGACATCTCCAGCTCATCTATAATCTTTCAAAATGCCTATGCATCTTCTTTCCTTACGTCCTCGTCCTCTATCTCTCTTCATTTTCAGTCACTAGCCTCCTCACTGCCCTTTGGATAATCTAATTTAATCTAATCTAATCAGACTCTTTCTTTAATCCTTCCTTCCTCCGTACACGCATTCTTCTTCCTAACAGCCCATCGCTCTCTCTCCTCAGAAATCACAGACAGACAGAGAATGCATCCTACGACGGCTACGACGACTACTCTCAGCAAACAACAACAACATAATGCTCCTTACCATAATATCCCATCACATCACAGACTTTGATGCCATGTCACATCTGTATTACTGAAATTCCTCTGTTCGTGATAAAGTTTCAGTCCAGTGGCTTGGCTTTTACTTTATCTGCTCTGGCTCCTCGTCAATGTCTCCTATTAATTCTGCCTCTTCTTCTTCTTCTTCTTCTAACAAGTAACTATGTACTACGTATACTTAAGTAGGTATAAAATATAAGACTTTGGCACTTTCCTCTCACTTCCTTTCCTTTAAGCTACTTTGTATGTAGCTTTGAGTTTTTAAGATATGTACATGCTACTATGACGTAATGTGTGTACTACTTAATACATTTACAAGGATAACAATAGCTAGAGACACATAAAAATACTTATAGTCCCTGTATACATCAGATTTAGTGGATTTTTTATTTTTTTCCCTATAGTAATATGTTAATAGCTTCAAAATGAAGGTATGCTGATAGTAAGTGTTGAAAAAACAGTATTTATGTAGTGTAAGACAAGGTACAGGGATATAATGCGATATTTTGCTGAAGTATGTAACGAAAAAGATGATGGCAGGGCACGGGAGAAGGAGTAATGTAGTTTCTAAATAAAAAATATCTTTTTGGTTGGTTAAGTTAACACCTAGGAGGATGGTTGCTTGCACAAACAGAATTTTTTCTGTTTTACTATGTAAAGTTAGTTATGTGAAGAAATAGTTGATCTCATCTCGTCTCATCACCAGCTACAGCTACAGCCACTAGCTTTCTTTGCTTTGTGGTTTGCTTGTTCTGTTCTGTTGGTTTTGTTGCGTTACATTGCGTTATTATGTAGTCGTAACTTAACTCGTTCATACTACAGTGACAGTCGGAATTGAGTTGACTTTTCTGGAGGTCTCTTCTCTAAGGAGACGACAGCTAAACTATAGCGGAACGTGTTTTTACGCTCTTCTCCAATTTATGGAATTGGCAAAGGTAGTCATTCAATTCAGGAGATAGCAGCTAGAGCATAGCTTCAGCAGATTCTTTTAAATTGTAAATATACACCAACACAAGGATTAGGAGACACTGGATACATAGAGCATGGCACTTCTCTCAACTCAACGGCATTTTCTGCCACGGTACACATGTTTAAACCTAACAGGCTCCAATATATTTATTCATTTTATAATATTATGTCCGTGCTTGTCTACAAGTGCAGAACGTATCAGATTTCATGTCACCGCATCGTAAAGGTATAAAATATTAGCTACAGCTCCAGGGACATGCACTTCCATTTCACATTCACTTTCACTCCACAGAAATTAATGCTGCTAAATGGTGATAAAGTACACGGAAGTTTGACCTAGCGACAATTGCACCGTTTCCCTGTTCAAACTTCTGACAGTTGGGCCCACATGCTGCCTTTTGGCGAGAAAATCCTTTCAGTTAGTCACTTATTCCCCTTAATGCCAACAGAAGCAGCAAGCTTAAAACTCTTTTCCTGCATCTTCTTTTTGGCAACCCTCCCGTCTCCATCTCTCTTACTCATTTTGCATAAATGCCGCCAGTTAAAATGATTTGCAGTACACACACTGTGGCAAATGCATCAGCACAACCTGCTCAAAACAAATACATCTTTACAAATAGAGTTTGCGGGAAAAGGGAGGCAAAATACGTTTTTTTTGCCAAATTTCTCTACGTCTTCTTACTATTATCAATTAACTATATTGATTAGCCTGATGACGCACCGCTATGCTATGCTACATACATTTCTAATTTTCCTCACCACAATGGACTTCTTTAATTCTCAACTACTATTAATCAGGTGAGCCAGATTCATTACCCCAATTGAATGTGTAGTTGAATTCGAAATTTACATTTTTCCCTCGCGTTCCACCAACGATGTCTTTATCATTTCAAAAGCTACTTACTACTACATTTACAGCAATTGTGAATTTGCAAACTAATTATCATATCTTGTTCAATAACTTTTTAAAACGTCAAAATTATAATTCTATGGCATTTCTAGAGTAGAAAACCTTTATTTCTAATCAGATATTGTAATAATATTACAGTGCATAATACACTTAATGTGAGGAAGAGATATCTTCATCTGTCGAGCTTTTGCTAACGGGAATTAAATATTGTATATTGAAAATCAAATGAAGGCGTTGTTGCAGTCTTACTAATAAATAGAGTGCATAGATGAAACACATGGCAGACAATACGCCCACTAAATTAACTGTTCCTTGATAGGATTTCATATTAGGAATTAATTCCTTTTAGCATTTGCTCCGAATATAATGCTTCTTCCTTCTGTTTACATTGCACTGTCAATCATTTGACTCTTCTTCTAATCAGATAAGATTCATTACTCCGCGTCCACATCCCAGTTACGCAGAAATAGTTAGCAATCGCTGCAGTTATTAGTCGACAGTGTTCAAAATAAGTAATGACAGCCATTTAGAATATCAAGATTAGAAGATAAGGAATAATTGCTCTGTTTTATAGTCGGAATAATATTTTGAGGGCAAAGCGAAGGGATCGCTTCTCTTCTTGGATCCCATTTCTGTTTGACGTTTAGTAGTTAGAGGAGAAAAACAAAATTAAAACATGACTCTTTCTGATCATTAAATGCTTGCACACATAATATAAAATCACACAGGCAGAGCAGCAATAGCCAAATAGAATTCTAGCTTACGGCGTAGTTCGTAGTTTTCTATTTCATTTGCATGTTGTTCCGCATCCAGTTACAGTGCAGCACGCAGCAAAGCATAAAAATTGCTTATTGCTAGTACTTACTTAAAAGTGAAGTTATTTTTAGAGTTAGCAGTTTATGATCTAAGTAATCAGCTATTTTCTCCTACTCATTCCCACAGAACGAACATATTGCAACTTGCACAGAACCACATCACATTTGACTGAGCTTCAAGATTATTTCCCTGCAGACTAGTCCTTGTTGATATTGCACATTATGCATATTCTTTTGCTATGAATAGTTTTCATTAGCCATTCTCAAATTCTGTGTTTTAACTGATGATGGGATTGTTGGAGGATGATGATGATGATGATGATGGGAGAAATTACTATGCACAATAACATGCTTTGTAATGAATGAGTAATAATAATAATGCAAGTTATTAGATTGCTCAGACTTAGTCAGTACGTGCAATTGCAGCTACTTATTCCTGTCTATATGCAAATTCACAATTTATTATTAGTGACTTGGATATTTAGTGCAGAGTACCTAACTCTGTCTCACTTAACATTTGTGTAGCATGATAATATTCTGTGGAGGAGATTATGTTTCCGTGTAGCTACACTCTACAGCAACTTGTAATTAGATGCATTCTAATAAATGTGCAAATTAATACGTGAGTACTAACCATAATAATAAGTAAGTGCGTCAATTGTGTATGTCGAGTCGACGACTGCAGATTCTCGTCGAGAATCAAGAGGGGACTAACTTGCTCTCTGCAGATTCATCAACAGTTCTCAATTCTCACATCTCTTAATTCTAGCTAGCTATAGCTATAGGAGACGGATTGGCTTAGAGCATAGCTATTCTTATCTAATTGTAAGTAGTGCTCATAAAAACAGCATGTAACGTAATAATATCTCATAATGCGATGCATAATAGCAGTTCCTATGTAATCCTCATCTGTTTTCACGTTTCAGTGGGCAGACAGAAGAGTGAACTCAGCCTTTCAACAAATGTTTGCAATCGAATAAGCATTCAACAGCATGCCTTTTCATTTATAAGTTTATAACCAATGTACGCTATTCATGCCTCTCTTTATGCAAACACTTCTTTGTTGGATTCAATTGAATTTGCTCAGACTCATTCACTGCGTTAGTTATGCCAGTTATCTACGTCTTACTGGATTACTCAACATAATATACATACACATCTGTACATAGAGATTGCACTCCACCAGAAACTTCCTCTCTCTACTATTCTACCTTACTTTCCTCCGAGGAGTTGACTTTCTGATATGTAGCCACACAGCTACAGCTACCTATTCACAAAAAACACAACATTAGACAAATGTTCAAGAACATTATGCAACTTATTACAATGTACCTATACTTGAGTTGAAGAACATAGAGATTATAGTTTTTTACCGTTTAAGTCTGTCTTCTCCTGTTAGCATAGCTAGGAAACGCCATTTGTCCATGCAGCAACTTATGAATAATACGTTTGCTATGCGTCTAACACTCCTGTTTACATATGTGTGCGAAGTAGAGAACAATGGCATGAGAAATTAGGGAAAGAAATGCTGCCTTGCATTTCATTACCCTGAAAAATGCAATGAAAATGATCCAGGAAGTCAAATAGATGACTACTACACCTAAATTACCATTATTCACAGTGACAGAGAACTTCCTTAAAATTGCATGCCAGAGCCCTTAATTATTTTTTGGGAGTAAGAACATTTTAATGGTCTTAAATTGAAGGATTTTAGTTTTTGTATATTAAACTGTGGATCATCGCCTATAATTTCCTTGATTCTACTGTATACCCTTGTAAAGTCTTTGATATATCAAATCAACAGAATTTAGCTAAATGCTCGTGTATTCATTGTCAAGAAAGTTTTAACTTGAGTTGGCTAGCTCACAATGTGGGCTCATTATGCATTCATGCCAAAGCTCATACATTTTTGGGTGTTAGACGATTTATATGAATAAATTGCATGAAAATTGATCTCTAAAAGCTATTTACATTTGCTGCGTATTAAATAACATGCGTCTTTCAAGAGAAGACTCTTGTAGTTAGTTAGAGCCCCATCGTTACAATGATCTATTATCATAATATGAAACCTGAAACAATCGTCGGTGGGCTATTCCCTAAAACCCTCTGTCTCCTATAATGGCATGCAAATCGTTATTATTATTACTTTCACAAGTTGTATATTTTAAGAGAGCCCTAGTATATCTTATAAAAATACAGACATCCTATAATATTACAAAAAGATCTTACAACTCTGCAGTTGGCATTTGCTACTACTGCATACAATACAACCACCTAAGTATATGCATCACTCTTACGTCCAGCTCTCTATGCATTTCAAGATGGAGAAACGTCATTAAAGACAGTAGAAACTTTATTATAGTCGAGATGAAGAGTCAAAATGCAACTGAAACCTTTTCCTACTATGGTAGCAAGGAATGTTGCGGTCGTAGCAGTTAAACTGGGCTTGACTCCCTCAACTCTAATCGTTAACTGACTTGCTCTTCTTGCATCTCTCTAGATAAAAATATTATGAGAATAGCCAGGCTCGGAGTAGAAGGTCTGAAAGATATGAGAACCCCTATAACAATAAGACAAACTTACAAATAAACTCATTTAATCCCATCGTCCGTCTGTCATGACTGAATATACCCGTACACAATAAATAGCTACCATGCACTGCTACCCTGAAGAATACATAATGTCAGTAATAATTACATAAATGCAGTCAAATCTGCATAGATAGTTGTAGCCCCTACTGCAAAAAAAATATTAAATGCTAAATAGAAGTCTAAATACATGAAAGGTTAAAAGTTTTATACGCTCTGTATAAGAAACTTAAGTTTTTGTTCTGATTTTCTGTATTATTAAGTTTAATTTATGTATGATTGGTATTTAGAATTGTTTTAGATAAAAAGTTTAACGGGCTGAACAACCGGTCAGGTCGGCAGGGCAAATGGGAAGATATTCGTCCTTAGAATAAATATTATAATATTATAGGCACTAAGGCAGTGTTAGTTCTAAGGTGTACACTTAGCAATAAATACTTGTAACAAAAATAAGAATTGCATTTATAAATATAGAAGGATATTATGATGGTTAGCTGATAGAATAAAAGAAGACGAGGAGAAGGATGAACACAGAGGCATTAATTTGAAGTACTCACTCCCATAGTAAGGCATGAAGTATTGAGGTGAACCGAACTTGGGTTCCTGCCTACCCGTTTCAAATGCAAATGTCACTCGTTTCTCTCTCCTGCTCCTCGTTCAGTTCGACTCAATTGGTTGCTGCACTTAGAAATCCGCTTTGATTTTACATTTCACTGGCTAGACATTCCTAGCTCTGACTCTTCTGATGCTAGAGTCATTATCTTTTTGGGAGTCAAGTCCAACCTATTACTAAAGACAATACACCTTTCCTTATCATCATTATTGGGAAATGTGAATTTTAAACATATTATTATTGCCATCAACAGCTTCCCACTTCTGCCCACCGTACATAATCACGTACCCACCTATCGATTCCATTTCTAAAGGTTACTACTATCCATGGCTTCTTTCTTCTGACATTCCTCAACTGTACATTTAAATTGCCTCACTCGTCCATACATCCATCTATACTTAAGTACACATTTTACGAAATATATTATTATCCTTCCAACAATATCAAATACACCCCCTGGATCTTTTCGGTCAACAAAGACACTCGTTCCTTGCCCATCTTTTTCAAGCTCAAGCTCAGTATTCAACTCGTAATTTCTGTATTAATATTTACAAACACTTTAAGTACTAATAAACCCAAAAGGTAAACAATTGACGTGCTGTCCTTAATTATTATCATACGTCATCCTTTGGAAATGTAAATAAGTACACACAGTATTTTAAGTGCGTCTAATGAACTTGCTTACATGATGTAGGTACATATTGTTGTCAAATGCTGATATAGTGTGCGTCACTTTAACTATTGTGTAAACAGATAAATTACAAATATTGTTAAGGCATCCTTGTATGAATTTTGAAGATTTTTATGGATACTTTTTGCTTTATATTTAGTGAAATTAAACCTTTAGTATAGTGTGCAATGGAAACGGAGTAATATTTATAGCGTGTAAATACAGACATGAATATGTTCATTAAACGTGACTGTGAAATTGAGTAGTGCCGATGGATAGTGGTGGATATTTGAATATTTCTGCCTTAAATGTCTTGACTGATAACAGTAGAATGCACATGCAGAAAACAAAGACATAGAAAGGAGAAAATGAAGCTCATAAATTCCCATAAAAATTCCAATTTCATAGAAACTCTCTTAGATTAGTTTGTGAATGTCTGCCCTTGAGCTTTATGGGATATTATAGAGTTGTCTTGACTTATTGCCTTTTATTTTTACCGTATAAGTCGAGAAGTAGGCGGCTATGGTGTATGCCGATTTGAGGAGTGTGCCTGTTCACTCTGACTCTGTCTGGCTGACGATGAGAGAGAGAGAGCTGAAATGAAAATAGTCTGAAAGCATACAAAAGCCAGAAGCCCAAGAAATATTCCCTGCTCTGCCCAACAGAATTGCAAACAGAAAAGCATAGCACAGTCCACGGCACAGTCATATAATATTATTATCAGTAGACATAGAGAGTAGCAAAGTAACTAAAAGTAAAACACACAAAGTGAAACTGAGCGAGGCGCGAGGAGCAGGCAGACTGAGACTAGGAACAGTCATATCTGAACAGCAGAACTCCAGTTTTAATGTAATGCAGTAAAAGTGTATTAGCCAATGCGATCCAAACGAAAACTCACATTTCATGAACATGTGTATGTATATTATGCGGGAGTAATATAGAATAGAGTCATGAAACGTATCTCGACGCACCAATCACTCACACGCATTATCATTATCTATCAAAGTTAGGCGTCTCCATTCCTTTTCTCGTCTCCCTGGGAAAATAACTATTGCAATTGCATTTCATGCCTATTCTAGCTCCATGTGCACTTAATCCATGCCTATATCAATATAAACTGTAAAAGTAATAAGCATTTCTCTTCCGCTTTCTCTCTATGTCATTATGCTATTCAATTGAGTTCTGTGCAATGTTGGAGGAACTGCACGGATAAATTTTCCTTCTAGGAGACTAAACGTTCGAATGTGTTTTATGTGTGAGCAGTTAAGCTACGAGCCAGTTGAACTGAATTTGCTGAAGAGTACCGTAGGTGAGGAAAAAGTGTGTTATTAGACACAGTGTGTGGAGGAGGGCGTGTGCAGAGTGAAAAGTGTGCAGAGCACGATTTCCTTTTGCTCCTTTTTCTCATGATCTCCATTCTAATTGTGCTTTGTAAGTATTATCCGATGCCCTCCTCACTTATAATAATCCTCAGTTCTTTTATGAAGTATATTAGGAAATATTAAACTAATAGCCAATGCAAGTATATTACAGTGGCCTAATGCAAAGATAAACCTTTTATCATCAACATATTATCGCAAAGACTATAGATCTTCATTGACCTTTTACGTCTGCTCGCTACACAATTTGGTTGTACTTATGCGGTGTGTACATATCAATGACTACATTTAGCCTATTGGCAGATAGCGCATAGAATTTAAATGAATCCAGCAATACATTATCCACCACGCTCTGTACTTATCGTTAAATGTACGTAAGCACGTAAGTGAGACTGGGAGTGATGTCGTCGTGTGGTACATACAAAGTTGAATCATCAATCCAATATTTCCGAACTGCCGGATATTGGATTGACGATGAGGACGATGCTCAGAATTATACGCAATGGACGACTACTAGCTACAAATGATCATCTTCTCTGTTTTTGTTGGGGTTTGATTTGGAAGGGAAGCTCGTTGTACCAGTCTCGTCTGTAGTAGTCCACTCACTCACTCGTCCTTGTAAAGTTGTAGTACTGACTCCAGGCTCACCATATTATTATCGTAATGCAACATCCAACCTTAACGAATCCAATACATTAACAAAGTGCATCTTTGTAGTAGTGTGCGTAAAAGGATGAGTCAGTGCAAGAGATGAGTGTAGGAAACTGATTTTGCTAAACTAATGATTACACAAGGAAATTCTACATGACTATTTATGCAGACAGCCTAGATATTACTCACTCACATCACATCAACCAAATTCGACATCAATAAATGCCTCTCGGACCTTAAAATTCCCTATTTGAAAGCAGAGCAGATTCCCACTATAATGTATTCAAAAAGGGATGGCTTTGGATATTGGTATTTGGGTTGGGTTTTTCGACCCTCGTCCTTTGTTCTCTTAATTCTCCTATAGCTCTCTATTCTCTACTACTTATTTTCTCAACTTATGCTTAAATACTAGTTGTCAGCAAAGGTTTGGCAATAAATGCTTAATATATTGATCCTGTAATATTATTAGCTATTCGATAGGATACTATACACGTACAACTTAGATTAATCCATATCTGTTCAAGTATGCAAACCACTACTTTATGTAAATGTGAACTTTTTACTTTATTTGGTTTGTTAACAAGTCCAACTCTCTTACAAGTAACCAATAACCTTAAGCGCTTATCGGCTATCCCAATAAATGTCCTCAATTTATTAATTTTACATTGATTTTGCATAGGCCATTAAATTACCATTCTATACTTTAGGCATGTTATGCCAGTTTTATTACATTAACCTACGAAAATTGATATGGGTTTAGCAGATATTGCTTCCCCCTGTTCATAAATAGTTTCATTTGTGATTAAAGTCGAGAAGATTATAGCATGATTGATACATTTACTCATTTTCATTTTAACCCTTTCCCCTCCTTTAGCTTTTTTGCTGAAAGAAACTGCTGTGCTGACTAACAATTCATAGTTCCCATGCAATAGCTAAATGGCCACGTTCATTATGCCCAAAATGTATAAAGTTGCCAATTGAAATATGTAGGCACACGCAAATAGGGGTTCATGTTTATAAAATGGAATAATACCAGTCGGCTAGGGTGTTATAATGTACCCAATGAAATATTCCTTTACTACACGAAGTAATTGCGATGGTTATTGGTTAATGTAGGCTATTAAAACATTGTGTAACCGGAATATGCAATTTTACACAATTTATGATTATCACTGGGTTGTAAGTCCATATTAATATTAACGACATGTAATCAGGAAATTCGGAGCATTACATAACGACACCTATACAGTGCGCAGAGTGATATGCCTACCTAGGTATTCATACTTATAGTCATCTCATCAAGCAGGCATTTAAGCACGAATAGTTTCATCTCATGCAATAAGGAAAACATGTTTACAGATGTTTATTCCCAATTTATCAGATTTAGCAATTTAATTTTATGTTTTATTTAAACAAGTGACTAGTACGCACGGAAAATGTAAGTTCTCAAAAGTATCTCTAACGCAGGAATTCCTCCAAAAAAATAAATTCCAGGGCGTAAAATATTATTAGTGCATAGTTTCATAATATTATTTTTACTTAGGGAGCTGCGGTAGTTAGAGAAATGATTATGTCTGACGAGGGGTGTAAGAAAAATACCATAACAGAACAATTATAAATAACAAGCGTTAAAATTGCAAATAAGATGTGTGCGTGGGGGTCAGGTACATATTACTTGCATTTAAAAGCAACAAGAAGAAGGAGTGTAATAATAAACTGAATCAAGATTCATTTGAAGTTTCCGAAAGAGTGTCGGCAGGGTTGATTTTTTTCCCTCTCCGTCATAGCTTTTGCTTGTCGGTTCCTTCCTGCATCTTTTTTTGTCGCTGCTGCTACAAAGATTTAGGTTTCTCCTATTATTAGAGAACTGTATCAAGTTTAATCATGAAAATGAGACATTTACATCAGTAAAGTTGAGCGTGGTGTTTCCGTGTGGTTAAAAGTGTTTGAGCACACAACAAATTTATACAGAGCATTGTAATAATAATAGGTGCTGCCTTGGAAGAGTAATGGAGCGTCGACTTAGTTATAGTCACTCTAGAGACTCGTCGAGAGACTGATTAACATTTAATATTTAAGGCTCGACAACTGTAATGGATTCCGTGTTTTCACCGCAGCCGGCCGGTTAAATTAATGAATGAGTGCGTTGCAGACTTATCCAACGTTTAATTTCCTTTGTGGCAGATAGGAAAAGAAGAGACTGCTATAAAACTGGAAAATAATGGATGCTAACTGCCTAAATGCTCAAGGTCGACAGAAATTCAAGCGGGTTATAATATTGGAGCATGGTAAATGTTAATAGTAATCCTATCTTTGTAAATGTAGTAACATTCACTTACTCTTATCTCCTACCTATACACATACGTTCTAGCATTAAATTGATTAGCTATACCTTACGCTTTTATAATAGAAAAAAATCTATCTGAACCGTAAGTCTCTCTATCTGGCTGAAGTTAGTCTAATCTCTATGTGCAAGAACGTAGGGAAAAGCTACAGTTTTGAAATGCAATGCAACTCAATTAAATCCTGGCTCAAAAATGGGTAGAACAACATGAGGTTCTTATCAAAATTAAAGGGGTGGATATCCTTTAGTTTCTGTGTGCACTTATTACTAGGATAGGATAGTCATGGGCAAAGATTCTGAATGTGACAGCTATCTCAACTTTCAAGGGACGGACTAATTCTGAACTGAAATACTCATAAACGAAATTTGATTCACATGCCTTTAAAATGTCTCTAGTCTCCAGGTGTTGAACTTTTCATAAGTAAGAAATAAATGAATTTTATTATTTCCTGCGCTTTTAAACCTACACAAAATGTAAGAACAAAGTTAGAGACGAAAGAATTGTAGCTATATAATACAGGTAGGCTTATTATGCACTTAGTGTTTCGACATCATCATACAGAAAGCAGAACATAATGGTGCTACGAGTACATCGTATAAAATTCTATGTGGTTGTTTTGTTTTTGTATTTGGTCCGGGCCCATTGTACATGTTTTTTGTAAACTGTCTAATGACAACTCCATATCTAACGCTATACAGTATTATAGTAGAGTTTCCGACTACCTACACTTTATACTTGCACTTTGTATACAATTTAAACAGCAAACTATCTGTATCTCTGTGTAACGTCTGCTCCGAATGTCCAAAAAAATTGACTCTTTCTGATTGGGATGTGGAAGGGCTGCGATAAAAGTCAAGTACACAACCCTCTCCTCTCTCCAACCAGCTATGTAGTATTCCTGCCAAATCCAACGATAATTATTAGAAACATGTAATTAGTGCAACACAATCTACGTCTATCTGCTACCTCGCTAACTATTATTTTCTCCTCCTTCCTTTCCGAGACTTCTCTCTGGTGGAAATTCATCTCTTTTCACTTATTTCATGACTCCTCTCATATATGCAAAGCGTAAATAAGCACTTTCATGTTTTAGATTGTAGAATTTATGCGCTTATTATAATAATATCTTCATATGCATGAATGCCACAAAAATGAAACAAGACAGAGAGGAGTGGGAGACAGGAAGTCTACACGAGATAGAGTTGAGCTTAGTGGAGTGTAAATGTAAATAGGTAGTTCAAGTTGGCGATATACAGACATACAGCAGTTTCGGAAGAACCATTTTCCATATGCAGTTTCCTACTATTCTATAACACGACGAGACAGACTATACGCACTGCCTATTTCACATTAGAGTTTAGAGAACAGAATAATATATTATGCAAGGCTTTGTCTATTGAGCCGACGCGGTGCCTACTCTACAATAATTTTATGTGACTAAACTAACTTCTTTTCCAAAATGGGTAAAAGAGGCAAAGATAGCTTTTTCTGATAATACTAACACAAAAAGAATTGTAAAAGCCACGCTTTTCATGAGCAAACTTCCTATCTGATGAAATGAATAGACATAAACTTCCAGAAGACTACGACGGAAAACAGTGCTGGAGATTTCTGGTAAACAATTTCTTTGATGTCGGAGCATGAGCATAGGGATTTAAATATTTGGAAACAAAGTTTCTCTCATTTTTTTTATGAACAACACAAGAATTTTTATCTAAATTTTTTTTTTTCTGTTTTTACAAAGTTATTTTTAAAAGCATTATTTTAATTCTGCCCAATTAAAACTTTTAACAATTTTATTTTTGAAAAAAATGTAGAGATTGATGAATTGTGTCATTTCTTTACAGTTAGTTTTAAAAAGTTGAGTGGAAAATGTAGTGAGACAAATGACAAGCGAGAATGAAAATAGTGAAAATAGGTTGAGACAGAAAGACTGTGCTTTAGTTAGTCGATGAAAACAATGGTCAAAGTCATGTGTGAATGTTTATTTGGGAAGAGTGTTGGGTTCGAAGGCATTGTGTGTTTGTTTTAAAAAATTCCTAAATGATGATAAAAAGTGATCTCCACCTTTCTCCTTAAGGGCACTTGAAGGTGCTTGTTTTTGTGTGGTAGATGCTGTGGAGCGAGAGAGCGAGAGAGAGAGAGAGGAAAAAGGTATCCCCGCCCTTAAATCCATTTCCTATTCATTCCATTCCATTTCACCCGAGAGATGAATTTATTTCTTGTCTATGTGCATTACACAACACACTTAGGTACTTGACTACAGCCAGCCAACAGAGAACTACTTACTTAGAAGAGCAGCAGTGTGCTCTTCCTAAACTAATCCTAACATTCGTAACTCGCAAGTGCGAGTAAAATGAATTTTCATTACAGAATCTTGCACACTGTATCAAATGTATTCTCACAACTATGGTAAAGTGGACACGACGGTTTTGTTTGTCTGCTGCAGTAGTGGCCATACTTTACTTAAGGGCTACTTCACTCACTCTATGCCTCCTCAGCTCTCAGATATATTTTATAAAAGCCTTCTTTAGCCACGCATTATGCCATGTAATGCAATTGATGTTTGAACAGACTATAGAAAATGATACAGTTACAAGATATAGGAAAGTAAGAGAGAGAATGAGAGTGAGTGTGACTCAATGTACTTACCCACTCTCATCTCAACTACAAATACAACTTCCCTACATTTGCTACACTACAATATTGATATAGGTAGATAGTAGATAGCTAAAGTTATGCTTCTATTTGGTAGACATCTTCTTACATGAGTTTTTGGGACTGTTACAATATAAGTAGTTAGTTTACACTTTGAGCATATAGTCGCGTCATGTGTAGTAGGTTTGCTCTGCTGACTTCGCCTCTTCAACTCTTATTCGTTTTGAAGTGTAATTTTGGGATTATTGTTGAGCTGGGACCCATGCAGACAAGTCAGAAAAGCTCCCAATGATCTCACTCCATTACTCTCTCTCAAAATCAGTCAGTGAGACTCCATTGCTTCTGCCATTACTTACCATTGTATTCTTGTAAAAGTTTCTCTTCTATAGCAAATAAAATCCAATATTCCTGCGTGCTTCTATATGCTTACATATTGATTTTCACAGATTTCACATTTCCCTCTGGGTAAATATATAAGTTTTAAAAATTAGTTTATTGAAATATTTCTATGAGAATTGACACGATATTTCTTGTAACCATTTAAAAGTGGCCTCAAAACATGTGTCTTTTTAAATTGTCCAGATATGCTTAAAACTAGGTCGACTTTTTTGTTCGAAATGTAAGCACTTTGTGTTTATTCAAGGGTCTGCACAAATGTGCGTAAGCCGATTTAATACCTTTTTGACTTAAGTACCTATAAATACATAAAATCCTACCTGAGTGTCGGGAGTCGAAGAATGGATAGAGGAAAGATAATTTCAAAGTACCTAAGTAGCAGGTAGCCTAAGTTCTAAGTGTAGTGTGTGTACCCTAGGCCTGGGTGTAGTATGTAGTGTATAGTTCAGTCAATATGCATGGTCGTTAATTAACATTAACATTAATTTAACAATTAAGGAATCACGCTACCTTAACTCGAGGCAAACCTAACCTAAAGATTTTGAAAGACATCACATCAAAATTAAAATCACCAGAACGG
>JABASI010001737.1:0-23088 GCA_019776505.1 Tomocerus nigrus
CAATACTTGATTTCGAATGGGGCAACAAATGTCCATATTTTTTATATTTTGTGTTTTTGTTTCCTCTGACATCCCCGCAGTACGCTAAAATACAAGAATTCTATGCAGTGAAATGAACCCCAGTGACTTATTGTTCATTGCTTTATAATATTGTTGATTGTTCTAGCTACCTTTACCCTATTCATGGTATGGATCTCTCTCTATAATGCAAATTGACTTTATGGATCACGTACCTAGACAATATTCATACTGAGAATCCTTGTTATAAGTAACGTAACATGATTGTGACTGTGACATGACCACTAGATATCTAATACTATTAATACTGCCTAAAATTTATCTGTGTAATGTTAAGCATGTGATATGATGGGTAAACGTATGGTGGCTCAATTGGTCTAATTCTATCGGGGAATTGAAATGGAAATAAAAAAGTCTCATACATATCTTTAGAAAAGTATGTAGGTATACTTACGTTTGCATGTATACACATTGACAATGAGGAATAATGATAATATTAAAAGAAGTAATCATATAGTGTCCTCTGAGTGATTGTGAATTAAAATGAAATCCACTGGTAGGTATTCAATCATGTTTAGCGTATTTCTATCTAATTTTATCTGTCTAGCATTTGTAGTGTAGTACGCTCTGTAGTTCCGTAGTGTAGGCTGTAATTCAATAATGACAAAGAGGTAGTGCAACAGCAGAGTAGAAAAGGTCGAAAAAAGACTTTGAGGAGATTATTCCGTAAATTAGTTGGGACAGGGCAGGACGGGACGGTTGTACTTACGAGTCACACGGCACACGACAATCGTTCACTTATTATTATTAGATTGCATTATGGTTTCCAGTTCTATCTCATGCTAGAAATGAGTGCTGTGAGGAGGAACGTCACTTGACTCGGCTCACCTTCCTCGTGTGCCTCTGCTCTATTTATTTCTCCTCTACTAATAGCACACAATTCTCATCTGGTTGTGATAACCCAGGAGAAACATAGCGGGCACTGGCAATAATAATAATAGGAATTCCAAATGAGACCTGCACTGTGGACACGACCTTACATTAGGAGACAAAGAAAAGGTAGCCCCATAAACCATTTCTGTTTCTATGTAATCTATAAAATATGTAATGGCTATGTGCAATATGGTGCTTGCTTGGAGTAACAGAGAGAGAGAGAGAGAGAGAGAGAGGCATAAGGGTGCCTTCTACTACTAAGCCTAACTCCTTCGCTCTTTTTCTCCAGCAGCCACTCTTTATAAACTTTAGGAATGGTATGATATTAGGTAAACAGTCCGTTCCTTCTGTTTTTGCTGAAGTGTATTCATGTGAGTACCGTGACATTTGCACCTGGTAGCTAATGTCACCATCGCACATTGGTAATTGAAGGCAGGAGAGCTAATGCTAAAGGTACCGAGTCCTTTATCGTCTCCTCTTATTTCTGACTTGTTTGTTTTTCTATGTGTCGCTGTCCCATCATCATATAGATCCGATCCAGAAAGAAATTTCTATACTGCACAGCTATTCCCACAACTACCAATAAGCCATTGCAGATAAATCCACACCGACCTGTTCCACGTTCAAATAATCTGATGGCTATCCTTCCTTGTTTGATTGTCTTTCCCATATTTAATTACTATTTTCCAGATTCAAAGATTTAAAATTTTAAAGAAATACTTTCCTGGCTTCTTAATTAACAATCAGAAAAAAAATTACATAGTCAAAATTAAACGAAACAATATTTTGTATTTTTCAAGTGAAGATTTTATATGATGGCCATAGTTTCACTGAACTTTATTGTTATTGAAGGTACAGATTCCAAACCGTATCTGAAGATTATTAGTAATGAAAAATATAATGAAAATGGATATCAAAAATGAAAGGGACAATAAAGCACCATTTGTGTTGTGTCTACCTACCTTTTCCTCATAAAATACCTATACATGATTATAGAAAGTAAATAGTAGATCCATATCGGTATACTTATCATTGTTACTTAGAACGATTAGAGCAAAAAATATTTAGATGCACCCGTTAGACCATATGCCTTGCTCTCGCTAAGGTTTACCATATGAATTGTCAGGAGCCAGTACAAAAGTTCATGAAGAGGTCTTAGCAAAGTATTAACATTGAGTATTAGAGACAATAAGTTATGGTAACCAAAGGCAGAGCTTATAAACTCGCAAGCATTAACCATTTTGATTCCTACTAGGTATAGCAACGGTGTGTATATAATGTGTCGTCCTGGAAGACTCGTTTTATAATTTTTCCTATAAAATAGTAAGAGACACACGACATAAGAGAGCACAGGGTAGAATTGAAAAGAAATTGAAAGGGATCAGTCACACCAGGCAGGCAGGGCAGGGTGAGTGGATGTTTTTAATGGTAATAGCTGGATAGGTATGCCTTTATTTAAAACGTCGTCTCTTCCCTTTCTGGTTTGACTACCTGAGCTGATTTTGAATGTGCATGAGCTTCATTTCTTCCGCATAGGAATCAGCTGTAGAGGTAATTCTGTAAAACTCCACTTTACCTTTATTTACCTTTGCTACCTTTAGCTTTATAGTTCAGAACTTGTTTCTTATTGTATTGCATATTACGTAGGTATCTGTCCTGCATGTTTTTATTGGTGGAGACCGAGAGAGAAGCATAATAAATAGCAGTGCATTTGAACAAAACACACGCGCACACGTGTGGACACCTTTTTCCTTTTAACTCGAATGCATTCTTTTGCATTTTGTAAAGAGAGAGACTCTTGATCTCTAAGCAAACCAAGTGTGCATAGTGTACCTACTCTAACTGTATAATAAAATAATAGTACGGCCAGCAGAGTACTTGTAAGCATATGTGCAAGATGTATTTTACCTGCTGCCCATCCATGCCCTTTTACCTTAGCATTAACAAATAAATATTCTCTAGTATAACTATTTAGGTAGCTATCTACTAGAAATACAATACAGAGGAATATGCAGAAAGGCTCTAGTTTACTATGACTTTATTTATATATTCTCCCTCGGACGCTTTTGCTTTCCTTTTCATTGCACATTACGTTAGAGTGTAGTAGAAGAGAGGACATAGCTCTAGTCACTATAGGAGGATAATAAGAGTTGAGCTTTTCACATCACATTCATTCACATCCCATCCCATCAGCATTCAACAGACGAGGCAGGCAGACGCTATGCGTGTGCCGGGCAAAACAGGCATTTATTTCAGTTTCATTTGTGTCCTTTCATCTCATTCTCATCCATCTCATGGAATGGCTCTTTATACTGCATCCCAGACACGGACACTATCAAATCGTGCAGTAAAGTAAACGAGACTGAAGCAAAGCAAATCTAAAATGAGACACTACCGCTCTATACTCACAACCAAATGGCTCCTCTTTATGTTCACTGCATTTGGCTACCCTGCTTTACATCACAATCAACCTTACTGCTCTCTGTAAACTTTAAACATGATATAAATACCATCACATCACATTTGGAAACGTAATTTTTAAAATTTTCAAATATATACTCATCAATATCTATGTGCATATAATTTGAGCGATTTCCCAATTAGTAACGTTTTCGCCATAAAATTCTCTAAACAACTATAATTCGTTATTGACTGTATTATTTATGACAGAAAATTGATCACGCAACTATCATTATTATGTATAGGTTAGGGTTAGGTTAGGTTAGGTTAGAAGGTACAATATTATTTAGATTTATTATAGGTTCTGATTCTTAGGCTGCAATAATGTATCATGTTGTGATATCTGTGAATCAAATTGACAATGGCTATAAAGTAATGATTTGGTTTGATTTAAATAGAAAACAAGGGTTACCGGCTTTCTTGTCGCATATTTTTACTTACCTTACGCTGTATAACAAAGCCCTGCGTAACTCATAGACCAAGATCATTCACTAAGATTAATTTGTACTATCTAGCAATATGAACAGCCTTGTACCACGTATCTAAGTTGTATAAGTAATATTTGGGAAAATCAGATATTTTAACAGAATATTACTGCGGAGTTATTATTATAATGTTTAAAATATAATTCGTGTAATTTGCATTAGCGAGATGCATCCATGATTCATATCGTAACTGTGCGTACCTAGGTCTGGGATCTGAAGCTGCAGGAGCTCCATTATTTTAGTATCCTGTTCTTTTCCGTACAAGTTGTTCTCGTTAGCAATATTATTAGTGAAATGGAATGCATTTAACGAGAGTGATGTTAATATCTAATAATATGATTCCCCCAGTTAGAGATAGATATTTATAGAAGCTAAATGTCTTCTCATGTATAATGGATTCCTAAATGAATTCATACTGTAAGTAATTTTGTTAGTTACGAGTGTCGTATACTTAATATTAGATTGTGCAGGCAGGATGTATTCATATTCCCAGTAGCTAAGTATATTACTAGTGCTGGCTTATGCAATCACTTGGTATTCGACCAGTTAGGTAGTTGCTTGGTCTCAGTCAGTCAGTGCTGAGCCCGTGTGCCTGTCGGGAAGGGAAAGTGAGTGTCTGTAGATTCGAGGTGTGCATTTAGACTTCACTTGACTCCTCCAGAATTACAGAATAGAAATAATAGAATCGCTTGACTTAAGGCCATGATTAAAATTCCTTAATGCATCCGTCACACCTTGACTCCATACCATTCATTATCATTACACATTTCTAATGACTTTGTTCAATCCCAGTAATGGGTGCTATTGTGTACATCCCGAATGAAAACTTTTCTTTATCTCAGCCATTAATCGAGTTACTCTCTCCTTTCTCTCTCCTCCGTCGTCCGTTCAACTCCCGAGCAGCCACTGCCACTGCACGCCAAACTTCTTTCTCTTCTTCTCCATTCCTATGCAGAAATAGAATTCTATATAACACTCTCTAAAAGCCCTTTCCAAAAACTATACTCTGAATTTATTAAACTTCAAAAAAATAAAATATTTATGGTTACATACAAAATTATTACTTTTCATACTTTTCTAGCATCTATTTGTGTTCACACATCGCTTTTAATGTTACTGTCCGGGTCGATTAAGAAGCAATAAAAAATACTACGTGAGTTATGTAATTAGTATTGTATCCAATCTAAATTTTATTATGGAACGATTTTTAGTAGCAGGAAATCCTTTTCATTTGTAACCAACCCAGAACTGGAATTATGCAATAAAAGAAAAGATAGAGAAGTCCCAATAATAATGATTGAAAAGTAAAAAATGTTTGGAGAAATCAAGACACGGAAGAAAAGTAGTAGAGCTGTTGTTGGCACAAAGTTGTATAATTGCATTGAATTCCGTGCACGCATTCTGTCCGTTCCCACGTTGTAATTTGCATGATTCATAGATATTACTTAATATCTGAAAGTACTTAGTAATGTAGAAAGGAGGAACTAATGGCAAAATGCGTTTGAATGAAATGGATTTTCTATACTATATGTGTGTGCTGGGATGTTCATGTAGCTTTAGACAAGGGACATCCTACTACTTAAGTTTGCATTACTTCATATATGCCCATTGATTTTAGTTACCTAATCCTCTCTTACATTGCATATAGTCGAAAGACAAGTAATAAATACTTCATCGGAAAGTGCATGATATTGCACAGGATAGATAAGTAATGACAATGAGAGAAACCGCTAGTCACAATTGGGTTGCTTAAGTAGAGTATCAAGTATTGCGATTATAATATTATATATAGTGAAATTTGTATGCAAACATTATGATATTAGATTCTCAGGCTGACTGAGATACATTGGAGTAAGTGTACATGACATCAAATGCAGCAGCATGCATTATGTAGCATTGTATTCTGCAAAAGTCAGATTTCAAAAGACGATAAAGCATTCATGCAGGAACAAACTGAGGGATAAATGACGCTTAGATTTCAATTAAACACTGCATATGGACATGACAGGGTGTTTATAACGAACCCAATGCACTTGGCTTCACACACACATTACAAAACAAACTCCCAGCTCTAATATTAATATAATAAATACTTTTCCCCTATGTCACATACTATGTATAAGTATCTATTTACCACAAATGTCTAGCCATTGAATATATCTGTTGATATCACGTTATGATTTAAACGCTGAGCATATTCTACTGTATCCAACTCATAAGGATCGATTCATAGGAACGTATAAAACAGACACTAACACAACACAAAGCAATGATAACTGCGAAATATCCTTTTTCTGATATTATTGACTTATTAGTTTCATAAGAATTGTATGGAAAGCGTATGCTATGAGTTCCTTATAACTTATAAATAGGAATAATAGCCAATTCTAGTAACACTATCAATGGACAAAGCAACATGCTACAGTTTACAGTAACAGAAGTGCAATGCAACACATCCTACTCAATATAAATGTTATTTGGAAGTGTGTCCTGTATGTATGTGCATCATATTCAATATAAACATGGGCTGATGTTTGCATTCAGTCCATATAAACACTGAATGCAACAGTCTCTATTCAAGTGAAGTGCTAATTTTCCTTTATACCCCTATATTTATGTGTACGGAAAGTGTACATGGACAAAATAAAGGATTACACTTCTAAATATACACATGACAAATATCAGTTGCCTTTTCATATTCTTTATTTTCGATTTATTGTATATGCACATGAATAACTTTTTGTGTTTCTGAAATTTTATAGGCATTAGGAGAGGAAGGGGTTTGACTTGAACAGAAAAGTATGGGAAAGACAGGTCTTGATATCTGCAGAAGGTACTTATTGATTGCAGTCATGCATGGTATGTGAGTCTAGTAAATAGTGCCGAGTGATGTGACCCCGGCCTGAAGCCACTATCAAACCATATGCTATCGTAGAGCATCCCTTCAAGGTTTAAGTGTGTGAATAAGGGCACGTGCCTTGGTCTGACCCTTAAGAGTACCATGCATTCAACTGCACACATTGAAAATCTAATATGAATCAGCCCTGCTTAATGTCATGTCAGGTACCTTCATCATCATCACAGCCTTCTCCTCTCCACAAACTGCGGTCTACTTCTCCGCTCCACTAAAATATTTCCTAGCATTATTTTAATTCCTATATGATAACACTAGTAATCAGAGACTCTGAGGCATAGAGACCCAAATTGGATTCGAACAAAAATCATTCACATCAGCTTCCCCACTCCACTTTTTCATTTCAACTCATTGGGTTTCATTTTCCTCATCATACTTTGCTGTTGGCAATAGGTACTCGATGTCAAACGGGCAATAAACTCAATAAACAGCAAGAAACGAAAGACTTACCTAATTTCCTTGCTTCCAATTACATTCCAGATATTTGAAGAAATAGTTTGTAATTTTTTCTCCTCGGGGTTTTCCAATTGTACTTATACCGCTAATTGTTTTATTGTCACAAAATATTTTTCATGACGGATATGGAATCTGTCTTTAGATATTTTGATCTATTAATGTTATAACGAAAACAATGAAAGTGGCAAGAACGTCAGAATAATTATTTTGTGAAGTCAATACTCTCAATACTGAAAATGTATAATTCTTGTGGTTCTTGTAGTCAGAGTAGTCAAGTCATGTTATTAACTTGAAATCCAAGAGTTCAATTAGTAAACTATTATAATTGTTTGCATATTATAGAAAGACCATCCATGTTGAGCCATTTGGAAAGGTAAAAATAGACCTTGTTAAAAGTCCTTAGTTTCGTTTATTTTCAACATGAGATTTGTATTGTCTACGTTTGTAATGTCAACTATTTAATTTAAGTAACTGATTCGGCTCCAGTGTGTTTCACCAAGTCTATTGAATATAAAGAGATTATTGAATATTTAATGATTGATTGATGTGTTGATAGTCTGAGCCGAATTCAGTTGGTTCACGTCCTGTTCTAATGAAGCAGGCAAAGGGGCAAGGCGGGCGATTGTGAGAACTTGTAAAAGCTCCACCTTCCACCTGGGCATTACAATTTGTGGTATATGGTAATTCTTTTTATTTTATCAAAAGACAAATGCCTAGATACTAGTACGAATATAACGGCGATGCATTTATTTACATTAAGAGTACACATACACATCTGATCGCACAATATTAAATATTGTAGCAGTGTAGCTTCAGTTATTTCCTGTCATGAACTATTGAATAGTTAATTTGGGGGATGGAATCCAAATTTGTATCATGCTTCCTTAGTATCAATAAAAGGCAACAACAAAGGTCCTCAGCCATCCTTCTATCAGTTCTATCTAGTGGGCAAATGCCATTTGCATTACTGAAACCCAAAAAATGTGCAGTGTCCTTTAGAAAACTAGCTCAACCTGCGTACATAAATATTTCTTTAAATAATTTAGCTGTAAGTACGTTCATTGCGTATGCAGTTGGTGTGTACTTTTCTTGTCAATCCAAATGGGAACAGAAGAGACTAGTACAGTTATGTATGTAGCTATGCGTATCTTTTCCTTACATGCAATCAGTTATCTTAATATGCAATATCACCTGCAAATGTCAGCAACACGATACTAAAAAACTAGCTACAGATACATAGTACTATGGAATAGGTAGGAAGTTTTATTTCAGTGTGCTGCTCTAAGGTACGAGTAGATAAATTGTAAAATTAAATTGTCAAGATTGTGTAAAAGGATTGTTGGATGACATGAAAATAAATGAGATTTTACTTTTTTATAGGTGGACGCATTTTTGGTTTTCGGATGCAGATAGCTTCATATTAATTCACATTGCCTGATACTTATTATTGGTTTATTAGCGGTACAGAGCTACCATAATCATTTCAAATTACAGGTTGTATTTCTATTACCTTGTGAGTTCAGGTACCTGTTCACCTTGATTGAAAGGCCTCGTTTCATTTGTGTATTAAGGAGATTAAGTATAAGTACCAGCTATCAACGACTAGTTTACCGGATATGGACTATTTGTACTACCCTTTTGTCATTTTAATTATAAATGAAGAACATATGTTCACGAAATACAAATCAATCATCATAGATATTTCTACACACAAGGGATTGTTTCTACATCCGTCGTTTGGAAAGGCACATTATGAAACAGAGATTAATCCAATAAATGATGAATTACAGAAAAGTTTATCGTATCCTTTGCCACTCACCCCGCACCTACAGATGCATGTTCAGTCTTTGATACTGTGATGAATACAGATGCATTTTCTACGCAGTATCAAAAATTAGTTATAGTGGCAAATCATCTGCGACATGCTGCTACATGGGTATCATAAATCAGGCGAAAGTCCATTTCAAGTCGTTTGTTTGCGGTTCTAATGTCAGTGCTGAGTGTCTAGATACCGTTAGGATAAGATAAGAAGCTCTTGTGGTTAGGGTTCAGCTCAAGCCGTTACAAAGGCTAAGGTCAAGGGATTTCCTTTGAAAAATCAAGTTGAAATAGGGCATCCCCATTTACCCTTAGGCTTTTCTTCGCATTCACTTTCTTTGGTTTCGCCTCTCATTCGTCTTACTTCCTCAACGAAACTATTTTCATGAACCATGAACCTGCCAATTGAAACAAATACCAAATCTAAGTACCTAGTCAATTTAAACATTTGTGTTTTGTGGAAAATTACAAATAATATTTGAAGAATTTTAGGCTTAACCCCCAAGAAATAAAAAAATGAGATTTTCCAAAACAAATACGAAAGCATTGCAGTTCCATCTCCTTAAGGTAATCATTTGCTCATCCAAAAATGAACGAAATATCAATAGTCTGACGTATATATTTAGGTAATATTTATGAAAATGCTAACATTATACAGCTCAGTCCCCTCTGAAACTCAGTTCTACCTACCCGCATAGCCCCTCGTTAGAACTATTATAAACTGAGCCCCGGGTATTCAAATACATAATTTTATTTGCAAGTTCACTCTGTTTTTTGATGTGTCGAAGTAGCATGCGTCAAACTTCTCTGATGGTCCTTCCTTTCACTAATCTGCTAAATTTGTGATACCCGTTTTCTTCCTAATCTTCGCTTTATTAAAGTTTAAAGACTATTGCATACATGGGCTGCGTATTGTTCATAGGCACATACACCGTGTCATTTCCAAGAGGTTTGTTTACCTTAGGGATTGAGAGTCTCTAGGATTTACTACATTAAATCTGTACGTATTATATTATTCAGTGGTACAAATGGAGCATGTTGTACATCCTGGCCATTAGTTTCTTATACGAGTGCCTATGTGCGGTGCGGTATATCTCATATGCTAATAGTGAATATAAATGTGAGCAGACAGCTTCCCTTACTTTGCTTACGGTGGTAGATGCGATGAAATCTTCATCGAAACCACTGCATTCGCATTAGTAAGTAAGTAGTAATAACCGCATTCGTGCCGTTTTGAATTGCGGAGCAATGATATTTGTATAACAGGAAAGTAGTCTTACACTCCACAAACAAATAGAAGATAGATGCCAAGCAAGGTATAGATATAGAATTACTCTTTACAAAGTGGGACTGTTTAATGTTGGCTACGTGCATATCCTAAAAGGGAGCAAGTAAGTAGGAGAGTACAATGACGAGTGCTACATTTAGCATAGAATATTGCAGTTTATGCATGCAAATGTGTGTTCTTGGAATCACTGTTGCTTTCACTATTCTTGTTGATGTTGATGCCACTGTTGCTTCCCCTTCCCACAAACCTGTTTATCTTTAGAGCACTATCACCTAAAAGCAAACTGCTGATGATTTCTAGTGTAATAGTCTCATCTGCAAATGTAACACTATGAGCATTGTCACATTACTCCATCAATTATATGTGAAATGTATCTTTAATGCATTCTACTAGAGATATACATAGAATGAGTATTTCACATTGTTAATATTAATGCCCTGGATATACTAACAACAATAAGTACCTAGATCTACGTAGATAAGTATGTTTGTGCTGTAAAGGATATACCAAATTTCCAGTATCTACAATTGGATGGAAAATTTTCATCAGTCTGTAGTCGAAACTCAAATGGCATTGGTACTTGTTAAACAACGACTGTTGCATGTAGCTTCTTCTGATTTGTTCTAGCAAATCTTTGATGCTAATATTATAATAATATGCATCTGTAGCCAAAAATTAAGTAACCTATCTACACAGAAAATTATTTTACAAGCTTTAATGACAGGTATGCCATTTTTTGTTCGCGAAAATTGACTATTCTCTTTGAATGTGTCAATATTAAAACGATACTTCACAATGGAAAATTGGGATAAGATAATTTTGTAGTGAGATTTTAAATGATATGATATCAATTAATGATTTCGAGTTCATTTATATCACAACAAAGGGAAAAATAAGTACTGTGAATACACAACGGCTTAGATTTCTCTTTGTTTTCTTTGGCGAAAATCATTGAAGTGAAATTAGTTAGGGTATCTGGGATGGAGCTGCGACGCTGCTGCGAAAATGTGTTTATTTCCCCTAGAAAGTTTATTTACTTTTCCTTTATTACGCTTTGCCTCGTTTCATTTCACTTTAAGTTGGTTCGGATCAACAAGCCGTGAAAGTTTGCAATAAAACACTTTTTAATTAAAATCTATTATTAATCCTTTGTGAATGAAGTATGTTATGTTATGATACAGTGTGTGTAGTAATACAGACACTTCCTCCATTTAATTTCACGTCCCAGTCCCCGCGGAGTGGATCGGATTGGATTGCATGTAATAATAGAGTGTAAGTATGTATGAGAAATATGGAAATGCACTTGTTGGGGAGAAATAAAGCTGACAGAGCTAAAACACATGCTCTCCTTCCTTTTCTCTCTCCATTTTCAGTTCCTTTGCTATTAGAGCAACAATAGAGGAGCCTGGCATGCAATGTCAAATGTGCTGCAATGCAAAAAACAGAAATTCCCAGGATTTTCCCCACTTGACTGCCGTGTCAATAAGATGCCCTCGGATCCATTTATGCATGTGCCATATGACGAACGGGAAAATGATGGCACAGCACAATCTACTCACTTTACACCACGACTCTCAATACTTTATTGTGTGAATACTTGTGTCCAATTTGAATACCTACACAGCAGTGGAGATACTATAATATCCTTTTACGCACCTTTACATCATTTCCCATCTAGTCTTCGGATATAGCAAGAATATTTACAGTTTGTATGCAGGCACTACGGGTTTATTAGATAGCTACCATGATGTGATGTCATGGCATGAGCTAACTGTAAGTTCTCAGGCTTTGATGTGATGTGACGTGATCGAGCAGATTGTGTTTCATTTCTCTCTCTCACTCATATAACACATATCTCTGGTGTTCTCGCTATTTTGCTGTATTAGCAACAAGCTCTATGAGTGTATCTTCGGTAGACAATATTTTAATATCCCCATGTCGAATGTCATGACATATGAACTTCCTTTTTCACAAACAATCGCTATATTTTGTGGTTTAATCAAATGTGCCGTACTGGCATAGATAGGCAACGCCACTTTCCTCTTCTCTAAAGCAACAATTGTGTCTATGTCAGCAGATGGGCCTTTAGGCCAGACAGACGGAGAAGAATTCTGTGGACTTTGTACATCCTACTATTTATAAACACATACATGCATGCAACATGCAACTAGCTACTGACCCTGCCTGACTGAATTAAAGGTACACTACTCAACTATTTTTGCCTGTAGAGCCATCAAAATGCATTCGTTACCAATTAAAAACGATTATTCAATTCCACTGAATGAAATGCAATGCTTTTCGCTTTTTTGTTGCTACCTTTCCAATTCCCACGATGTGATCTACATCCCTCCCTATAATATTTTCACACTGTTGTTTGGTCGTTCGTAAGCGTAACTCTCTGTATATGTATAGTATTCAAATTTTAAAGATGTATTCAAAAATATTGCATGTAACTCTAGGTCCGAAAATTTCATGAGTTTCTAAAATGCTGTCGAAAAATGTTACTTCTATATACATACGTGAACATTTTTAATATGCTGTAGTCGATAGTTGGNATGTAACTCTAGGTCCGAAAATTTCATGAGTTTCTAAAATGCTGTCGAAAAATGTTACTTCTATATACATACGTGAACATTTTTAATATGCTGTAGTCGATAGTTGGCAATTATTATCTATTACAAGAACAGGTAAACCTAATTAAGAAAAATATATAAAAATGTAAATGGAATGGGAAAACGTAAAAATAAAAATGTTAGCATACTTTATTCAACACTGTGTACGTGTACGATGTGCAATGCAATGTGTTTTATGTACTGCCACTGCACAGCCGTGAAATATTATCAGAATCATCATAATAACAACGTATTTTTAGTGCACAGAGCAGAACTTTTTGATATAGTTGCAGTTGATTGGGAAATTTAGAGAGCCGACAACTTGAACTTTCAAAGAAAATTCCTTCCGGTTTCTACATAATGTTATATGTAAAAATGTACAGTAGTGTCTTATATTTTTCCTTGCTAGGCTGCTTATTCCGAATTGCAATCAAATGATCGTGAAATAAATGATGTGATGAATTCTTAGTGAAATATTTTACATTAATATGTAAGTAGTACCGTATGTTAAGTTTGAAACTAGGGCACCTGATCATTTTGCATAGAAACTTAGAAAGAAACATAAAAGACTGTTGTACTTCTATAGTCAAAGTCATTTGACTACGTTCCTTTTTTCTTTTTTTATCTAAAGACGGAAGTAAAAAATGTATTAATAGAGGCATGAAGAGGAGTCATAAAAATGCAGTTGATAAAAAGAATTAGTTTCTTTATCCATGGTGGAACACCTACACACCCTCACATCGTCGCGCGTCCTCACAATCAGGATTATTTCCACAAAGGCATTTGAACAATTTATAATGTATTTGTATCTTATGAACAGGATGATGTATAAATTATAAAAGGATCGAGACGGGATGGCAGAGTACAGGGAGACTTCTGTGAATGTGAATACTTAGAAAGTTTATCTTATTAGTAATGGAATGGAGGGAGTCGAGATAAAGATAAGCCACATACATGCATGGAGATATCTCCTGTTACAGATTCTTTATTGTTGTAAGGGGATGCACACGCTTGGCATCAACTTACATTAGCTAAGAGAGACAGACAATGAGATAAATGGGAGTACTGTAATAATAAGTGTAGCTATATATGAGTCTCTGTGTGTATATGGGTTAAAGTTTAAAGTAAAGTTCAGTGGGCCCCAGCCAAGTGTACCGAGGAGCTTAACTTTTTGGTAAAGAGTGAAGTAAAGGAAGCGTGTAAGCTAAAGGTAAGGTAAGCTGTGCAGGTGTTTTGCAACCGAATCCTTTCCGCTTTTCATTTTTCCTCCTTCCGTCTGGAAACAGGAACAGATGTTAAACTTTGTGTTCACCAACACAGTAAGTCCACTTACTTGAAAGTTGAATAGAACTTTGCCTGCTAAGGATAAGTAATAATGGAGGCAGGCAGTAGTGGTGGGCACGCTTTGCAATAATGTAACACAGTATAGATAGATAATATCCGAGTTCGTTTCCTACTTGCACCAGTATGAATATATGTACACAGGAGCTGATATAGTTCTGAGGACATGAACAATACTGTGAGTAGATAGGTCGTGCAATATAATGCATTACATTTCATTACATGCTCTCCCTCTACCTATGAAACTATCAGTAATTTTATTGTGGGAAGAAGCCTTAGCCTTTATAATAAACTATGTAAAACAGTATGGATAAAGTAGATCATGTTATTAGTCATTCATAATGATGTAGATAGAGTTAGAAAAAGTTTTGGTCCAAGTCTAGATAGGTACATGGTGGTTGCAGCATGGTGGGGTATATTTGAGCCTTAGATTTGATGTCCCATGGACCAAAGTTCAACAGAAACGATAAAATAAAAGGAAATGATAGGACATCACATTAGATCATAAAGGAAAAGGGATTCTTTTATCAGGTATACTTGTATTAGCATATAAATGTGTATTATTGTAGGCTATCAGCCGGCTAACAGTGAAAAAGAAGGGCAATATAGGATAGGGGGACTGAATTCAACTGGCATGGCTGGCATGCCTAGGCAAAAGGGCTACAAGTCTCATTTCAATGGTATGACACTGTTGCTGCACCTTGTGCTTTATGTTTATGCTGTGCAAAAAATTCTCTGCCTTTATCCATCTCGTTACAATAATAGCGTAGGTTTTACTTTTATATGCCTTTTGTAGTTTGGTTGGACTTCCTTTAAACTATAACCCTTTGCCTATATTACGGGTAGGTACCTACACTTTATCTTTATCTTGTTAGCTAACAGTAATACAGAGAATACTGCATGGTTTTACTATACTTAAGTATAGAGTAATAGTATCTGTTGATGGTGGTGGTGGTAGTAGTAGTGGCATGGTTGGTGTGTGTGGTTTGGGTTAGCTTAGCATGACATGCTATGGCATGTCGCTCAGAAAATTGAACAGGACATGGACAACAACTTAATACATACAAAACATAAAACAGAATCGGTAGTTTGACAAAGAAGAGCATGTGCAACTTTGAATACTGAACTGTCCAGGTCGTGTGACCCTTTTTGTCATACGTTATGACCGCTCTTTTGTATTTCATCTGTTTTCATAGGCTCTTTTCCAGTTTCCGTATTAAATTCCATATTTTTAAATCCTCTGTCCATAGATACCTATATGAGAGGGCGACAGAGATGTTGTCAATATTCATATACACTCGTAGAGATATATAGCAGTTTAAGTTGCTCTAGTTTTTCTAGGGCGAACAGAATCTTTTGTCGTCGTCCCTTCCTTCCGCATTACTTTACTTTCATTTTCAGTCGGATCTTTCTGTTTGTGGAGGAGAGGACAAAGCAAAGTGCCTTCATTTACTTTATTCACGAAAAACTTAAGTAGTGGAGAGAGAGAGAAGAGGCAGTATATAGTTGTGAAGACGAAAAGAGAGCCTTTGACACATGACAAGAGACCACACGACCATTCCATAATAGAACAGTTTTGCCTGCCAAGCCAGGCCACCTCAATCCTTCCTTCCCTTCTTAAGTGCTTTCTATTGTTAGCTGCACAAGTTGTTTGTGTCACACTGACAATTTCTTTCGCTCTGCATCACCAGTTTCGAAAGGGTGAACTACCTTTCAGGGTCAACTTCTTAATACCAACAATCACTGAGATTAGGACTCATTTGTACTAATTCAAAGCATCCACACTCCAAACTACAAAACAAAATACAAACAGGGAAGGAACTAAAGTGGCCACACTTTTATGACCCTACCACATAATTCTGCTGACCTACCATTATCACTAGCACCTTTACCTTTGTGTTACAGATCTGCTACTTCCGTAAATATTTTTTCATTCTACTTATTTACTGTCTCGCATCTCAGGAAGAATTTCCTATTCGAAAGGAAAAGTTTTTTTTTCAAAAATAATAATTAAAACCTAATAAATTAAATGCCAAAACTGTATATTGTTCCTTAATTATTTACTATTACTTATTTATCAGGCCTTACAGAACTGTAGATCATCGGTTTGTTGAATGTTCATGAAAATCACGACACCAGAAGCATTACTTGCTAAGAGTGCACACACCCGTTCACAATTCGTTCATTTTTCCCATTTTTAAAATGCGTAGAGTTACGTGTAGAAATGGAATTTAGAAGTTATTTGGTAAGAAACCTGTGGATCCTTGGGCGAAAGAGATTAATCAAAAAGCAGTTCGACACACTACAGAAGCACATTATAGATATAAATAGAATACAAGGGAAGAGAGAGAGAGAGAGAGGAAGAGAAAACGAGGGCAATAAAGTTCAGAGCTTTTTCAATCGAATCTAACACAATCCGAATGGAGAGAACAGACGTTTTTATAAGTCATAAGCAAACAATGAAATATTTTAGTGGAGCCCTTTGCCCTTTTGCTATAATGGTGCATAAAGGGAGAAATGGGAGTGTTGTTGGAAAACACGTCTGAGCACACTGGACGCATGTATGCAATAAAACAAATCGGATCTTAAACAACGAAGCACAACAAGTAACAATGGCAAATATCGAAGATTACGCATTATGAGTATGGCTGTCATAAAGTAGCGTTAGCATTTAATGTAGCTAATATAAAGTGGATCTAGTAGTATGCAGTTTGTAGGATTCTGTAACCAGCAGAAGGCAGAAAGAGGGAATTCAATAAAACAGACTGCTGCAACAGTAGAAACAAAGATTTGGGCAAATAATTCTCCTCTAGCGCACTTACAGCAGGCTACAATGTTCTTTCTGCAGGGTCATAAAGTATCTAATAGAGAAAGCAAGGAAGCAAGTAAACGATCAAGAACAAACAACAACAATTCCAATCGAAACCTGTAAGATATTGGATAATAAAATAATAACAAGGCGGCCAGAGAAAAATTTCATGAAAAAATGGATGGACATTCGTCGTTGGCGTTGGTAAGGTGGGCAGTTGGGAGAAAGTGGAGAAAATGTAGGAAACGTCTCGGCTAGCTCAAGCTTCTCTCAAATAACAATAGTGTAGTTAGGTAATAGCTCTGTTTCAGAATAGATTGATCTTCAGCCGTCTATTTCAGTCCACTTTCTCGGTTCATAATATGAAAGCTGAACTGTATAAAGGAGGGAGACTGAGACTGAGCTGACGCTGATGTGAATGTGATGTGAACTGCCTTAACTTAGTCTCGTTATTACTTATAAAAAATACTATCTGTAGATACCAATAATATATCTCTCTTATATGATTACATGTATGTACATGTGACTACATATATAAGTAATAGACAAATGTATTAGCTAAAGCATATCTTATGTAATGCCTAATAATACTAATAGTGGACTCTCTCTGGACTGAATTGCTCTGCTCTTACTATTACATTTACAATGAAAAAAATCGTGTTCGCGTAAAAAGAAAGCAAGTTGGTAGTTTTGGGTAGCACCTTGAGAAAATGGATGTTAGGTCCAACCTGTAGACCAATTTATTACATGGCACGCTCCTTTGTTGTATGATGGATTGTGATTCAAGCAACTTGGACTCCGAGTAGGACTTGACTACGGCTCCAACACTTTCTCATATTCTACCAGTAATATTGTTGTAATAGCACCACACAGCAATAATCCAACCTATACATACACCCTATAATGTATAAAATACAGGAGAATATAGAAAGATACATATAAGCACGAGTTTACTTTATTATTGCATGTTAGGCCGTTAAGGCGCTCTCCAGTCCAACCCCAGGGGGCTGTAATTTGTAATCATGATGATGATGACCGTATGAGCTGAGAAAGAAAAAAATTCACTCCAGCAGAAGCAACTTACAGCTTTTCTTCAGAATTTTATTCGTCTTCCTTGCACCCGGTGTCCCTGCTTATGTCCTTTTACCTCATACCTAACAAATACCTCTACAAATACATGCATATCAATTTTCCTGAACTGATTCATCGATGCCCTATCTGAAAAATGGTGAACTGTCTTCTTCCCTTCAGACTCCATAATTCTTAGCTCAAGTATTATAATAATTTTTATCCAAAGCGCACAGATTATTTTAGCCACCAGTTAATGGTAAATAGAAATCGCGTTTTTTTGCCAGCATATTAGGAGTAGTATTACAAATGTAATGTTTCGATTTTTATGTCAAGTTTTATGAATGTTAAGAAAGGTTGTACAATAATTTGCTAGTTAAAATGAATTTTAGTGTTTTTCGGTTGTAACGAATTATCTTTGGTTCATTTTTAGAGTAAATGTATTTGACAAGAATAGTAGTTGTATCACTCAGATAGGTAAATACCATGCAGAGTAATGTGAAATAAAATGAAAAATACCGTGTTGCTGTAAGTGAATTGAGTTAGCTCAGCTGGAGTTGAGTGGAGGTGTGTAAAAACAAAATAACACACTTGTTCTCCTCTCCTTTAATCTCAGTGAGGGTTACAAAGGGGATATAAAAAGAGAAAATACAAATAAAACTCTTGATTGCGTTGCCTCTCTTGGTGATATGTAATGCACTCAAGTGCTAACATGCAAAAATGTTATTTTTCTACTTAATGCACAAATGTAGAGACATATATATAGAAAGTTTTTGGGTCTTGGCTACTGCCACCTCCACCATCCTAATCCTACTAAGTAATAGTTGCCACCTATAAATATTATAGCTATTATAAGTCATAGTGGGTACCTACTTTTTAATAGTCGTAACCTGCATACTATAGCGTCCCACACTGAAAAAGTAATGATGTTAGGATATTTCATTTTATTCTGTACTTATAATGAATACACGTGAATTTATTGTCCAGACAAATGATAGCCTTTTGGTGGATGGAGCCCGATTGAGTGAGCATGGCTATATAATAGCCCACTATTCGTTATTCTCTTCATTTGGCTACTGTTCCGTGCTATTATTTTGAGGAGAATATCATGAGTTAAGACATTTTAAGGTATAGAAAGAGTTAGCATTGACACGAGTAGGCAGCTACTTCTATAGAGTCAATATATTTAGCTCCTAATCATATACATTCATTTTGTAGATTGATTGCCAATAGATTTCAGCCACCCTCTTGTATTCACTCGTCTACTTTTGTCTCTGGAACATAATTTCTTTGCTCGTAGGGACATAATTTTTTATTTCCTAATGTTCTTTCCTACATTATCCTAATCATAACTAACAATGAGTAAAGATATAGAGATACTAATAGAAATGAAAAATTCAAGGTTATAAACAGGAGAATGTAAATGTATAGTCATATTTAGTATTACATTTGAGGGCAGAGAGAGTCATAATAGTCTATAGATAATGTGCAGTTCAAGCAGTTCATGCCACTTCAATTTTCTATTATGCAACAAAATACTCAGAAGCCTTTGAGTGAGTTGCTCTGCTCGTATTAAAAAATGGAGAATCGTGATCGCATGCAAGATGAGGGCAAGGCAAAACCCATCAAGTACTTATGTTACTTATTGTCGTTGGAAGCCTTACGTCCTAGCATTATTACGTCTCTGTTAAACTGCATTCGTATACTATTCAATGGAGAAATACGTACGACAGTATAATGTACTTCTCTTCCACTACAGTACAACTCAGAGTACTCAAAAATACGAATCTATGTACACAGAAAATGCTAACGATAACCAAAGTCTACGAGCACGTTGCTAAATATCTACATAGATTCTTGATAAAGTAAAAACGAATTTCCCTATTTTATTATTACAGCGTAGCCATTTAGTGGCCTTAAGTAAATTGCTTATCAGATTGTAATCAAATTTTTTACTCCTTTCCTTCCCTCAATCTGATCAGAAACAAATCTGTTACAATTAGAAGAAATGGACAAAGTACATAGCTTAAGTGTTTCGACTTTGGTTAAGTACTTATGCATAGTGTACGTCAACTTTAGCTTGCAATAAATATAAAACCGTACATTAAGTCCCACTGAAACTTCGCTGTACAATTCTGATTTCATTATCATCACATCTAGAAAAATGCATTCAATTTTATTCACGACTCATTTCATACACTCTTTGAGAGAATAAAAATATTTATATACAATCCACAGCAGCTACTAGTAGATTACGAAAATTTGTGACGTAATTTCATCCCCACACATGCATGACAAAGGATTGTACAGAAATAAACTATAAGAAATACTTAAGTAATTGAAAACCCATGGTTCCGCAAACAATGAATAAAATCCTTAGAATACTTTTGTAACTATATTTTTACTACAGATAGTGCATTTTATTCAAGAAAGTAGTATCAAAGGAGATTTCCAAAAACTGATAGCGGCTACTAGTAGTAGTGTGACTTTAGTTGTAACAAGTTCGTGTTTTGTACGTGATTGTGTACGTATGAAAATAAGTGTTACAAGAAGAGTGTAGTAATCATGAGATTTCATCTGGCGACACCAGGACACCAAAGTCGAGTTAAAACGAAACCACACGATACGAAGCCAACAATAAGCAACACTGGTATTCATCATCATGCAGTGCAATTGTATGTAATGGAATAAGTGAGCAGACAATTTAGTTATGTGTAAATGAGTGTGTCCGCTTAGCTACGTATGTACATGAGGTGGCTGGGAAAGTAATAATATTTCCCCGTATGTGGAATTGTGGAGGAAATATTTTATAAAATTCATGTTATTCGTAGTAAAACAAATCATATGATTATTCTGGTTATGAAGTCGAATTTGTGTAGCACCCTGCGTGATAGCAAAGGCGATACAGTCATTTATCAAAGGAGGGAAAAAACGCGATCCGGCCCAATTCTCCTCTGATTATTTCCAACAAGTCATAATTCAAGAGAATGTCATCCAGAAATGTTGTGTGAGGCTTTTTGTTGTTGCTGGCTCGGTTTTGGCAAGGAAGCAGAATGACATTATGTACCTACTGACTTGCAATTGGAGAGCAATATCGTATTGTTTACTGTACTATGTTAGTCGTCGGTAGGAAAATGCAATAATATAAGCACAACAGAAACCAGTAGCTCCCTGGCTTTCTAATTTGGTAATGCTACTCTGGTGCTGATCTTGAGCTACGGCAGCAGTTTTCCTACATTCTCTTTCATTGCATCATTGCATTGCATGAAATTATATTTATGTTACATATATATTGTATTTATGTTTCTACTTATGACTATTGCAGTGCAATCAAAAAAAGACAATAAAGAGCAGGGCATATAGCTACTTTTTCAATTAGTACTAAAACTATGTATTAATAAATGTCGTATAACAGTCTGCAATTAACTACTACTCCCTTCCTACAATTCCCAGAGACTCAAGAAAAACTTTTTTGGTGACAAATAAAACATTATAGCTAAGCATGTGCACTCTCCGTAAAACAAAGTACAGTAACGTTGACACAATAATACTGAGTGCTATATAACGAATGTAGAATTTTAAAATTCTTGCAATAAACTTGAATATGCACATCGGAAAGTGGAATGTATAAATGTATAAGGACTTTTATGGATAGATTCTCTTGATATATACACAGTGGTACATATAGTTCTGTTTATTATGCTACGTATAATTCACGCCAATGATCGTATAAATCCTATTATGGAGAAAGTAGTTAAACTTACGGAAATATTTTCTCAATTGGCACTCCATTCGCTTTGGGGAATTAGGGAAATCATAGGATTTATTTGCATTCTTGAACAAATTGCTCCTTTTTATTCTGCTCATTTATTTATTCCAGACTGTTATCAAATTCACATCAGAGAAAAAATGTCACCAGACAAATATCCTTGTACAGGTTACTTTGCTCTCTCTCTCTCTCTCTAAATGTACCTAAGTGTGTACAACGATATCGTGATGTCATTTCACTGTTTCTAAGTCGTAAATCAACTTAGGAGAGAAATAGCATGATTGACTCCAATGAAAAAATCATTAACGAAAAAGTCAAACTGAGTGAACCCGAGGCAAATAGAAATGCCATAAAAACCTCAATGATATAAACACCAATAGAATTTGCCAGACGACTAAGTTAAGTGAAATTTCGTCTCCAAATTGAAATCTCTAGTCATTTTCCTAGGCAAGGAAAGTATAATAATTTCCACACAAATGCATTTATGATTGGAATAATAAGCCTTTTGACTTTTCCCATGCTATATATTCCCGTTATTCCCCATTCCCACATACATATCAATACATTCTATATATAATCGACTGCTGTACACACTTATTGGTGACTAATGCTAATAGGGAGCAGGAGCAATGGTCCCAGGCTATTATTCCATAGCTCCTCTGTTCTATTCGCTTAT
This sequence comes from Tomocerus nigrus, assembly GCA_019776505.1. Taxonomy (NCBI): domain Eukaryota; kingdom Metazoa; phylum Arthropoda; class Collembola; order Entomobryomorpha; family Tomoceridae; genus Tomocerus; species Tomocerus nigrus. The sequence continues at coordinate 22,648 of JABASI010001737.1, forward strand.
CATCTTATCAGGACTGTTGAATGCCCAGCAAAGCGTAAAAATCCTGTAGCAATTAAAATTGAAAAAAATTGAGCTAGCATCATGCCGTCACAAGTCAATGTGCAGCCTACAAAAATCGGCGTACGCCAGGGCACAAGTCACAAATACATTCCTCATTGCACAATATATAACTATCATTACGTCCAAGTACTTATATATCAAACTCATAAGATACTAACATTCACAATATCTACTAATGTTGTAATATATTAGTAATTTTGACTTTCAAGATTAAATAAATAGAGATTGGTGCTAGGGTTCGGTTTTAGTCGTGGTTTCAATGGTTTGTTTGCTCTCCAGATATAATTCGTGGTGTGGTAATTTCTGTGAGTGAATCAATGTGCATTAATTTGTTTAAGGGTTGCCTTTATAAATGTATACGTTGAGATATGACAGACATTA
>JABASI010001738.1:0-23080 GCA_019776505.1 Tomocerus nigrus
CTTTTTCCATGGCATTTGCTGAAAATGTAGTCGACGAAATTCAACTTTTCCATTAAAATTTTACTGATAGTTACGTCAATAAATTCAATTTTCAGTTTTTGGATTTTTCCAAGGGGATTTAAATAAATAATCTATAAATATTTAATTTTAAAAAAAAATATTACTTTCCAGAAATTTTGCCCAGGGAAGTTGAAGTTCAAAATTTCAGTGCAGTTATGAGCGAAGTATTGTTGGACTTTGATGAGAATGTTTATAAAGCAGTATGGTGCTTTGCTCCGTTTTTGGACACACCTCGATGGGCTAATGCGTCAGTGAACACTCCAATCGACGATCTTATTTTCGATCTTTAATATTCTTTCATGAGGTTATTTTATGGCTTCTATGTGGTCTTTACCAACTCCTCTTCGTTATTATTACACCTTCGTATTTCCTGCATGATATTCGTTGCTTATTTTAATCTTATTATTGTTTGTTCATAAAATCCTTTCAAATACTTGATGCCAAAATAAAGAATTTGGTGAGCTAGTTTATTCGTAGCTTTAATATTTAGGGTCATATGAAAAATACAATGAAATGTCTTATTTACATGTACTCTCACACACGGACGGAAGTAAGTGTCGGAATGAATATTATTGAGCATTTATTTATCACTAATTCAGTTCGTTGGACTTCATTAAAAAAGATCAAATACAAAACAGTAGATCAGTAACATTATTTCAATAAATAATATGTACCTATATATGTAAAAATAACTTTATGTAGATAATTCGTTCACAAGATGTTAAATGTTCATTAAAATCCTGGTGTTGTCTCGAGACCAGTTTACGATTTAATATAAATCGGTTGAGACACATTTCCCCAGTTGGAAGATTCGATAAGAGGTGCATAACACCACACCGCCTTCCAATTAGCATCCACAATTCGAAGATTGATTTCGCTTTTGATTTCGTTCAAATACGAATCATCTTCATGTACTTTCATGTCTAAAAGTAAATAAAACAACAGAAAAATAAGAAATAGCTACCACTTCCAAAGCAAACGATCAGAATAATGTGCAAACAATTACCAATGAATGTTTTGGAACCGTTTCTTGTTTCCACAGCCCATTGAAAACCTTTCGAGTAAAAGTACTTGCTGGCTCTGCATGAAAAACTCGTCATTTCTCCAACGCGCAATTTTCTTACTACGTTAGTAATAACAGGAATTTTGAAACTGTCCAAGTCATCTTTATCATTCACTGAAAAAATATAAATATTATGTCATAGTAAATTCCGTTGATCTGTAAAATAAGTAGATCATGCAGTGCTCTTAACATGGAACATGATACCTATGTAATTTGTGTGAGCGTAGTGTATAGGTATGTATATATATCTGTATTATAATTTTTTGTAATGTAATTTAACGTGAGATAATCTTAACAAGCCCTTAAAATTCAGTTTTCTTCATAATTTATTAATATAATAGTAAATTGTGGTGTCACTAACATATTGTTGCGTTCTGTGAAAGAAAATATTGGGAAGTTTCATGCACGCCATCTCCTTTGCAGCGAACAAATCCTGTCGGTTTATTTCCCCAAATTTTCAATTGGGAACAACCCATTCCACAATTGGAATTGTCTCTTCCGGTCGTCTCATCCTAAAAGCAGGATAATATTATAAAGGTTGGGAAAATGCAGTTAATATTGTTTATTATCCTAAATTATTGAAATTGGGAAATTGTACCTCAGTTACGAATCTCTTCTTTAGTTTGCAAACATTAGGAATAGAGCATTCAACAGCATAGAGCTTTGGTCTAAAATCCGATGTAGATTGGCACTTAAAAACGTTCTTTTCCTTGTCGAGCCATAGTCCTGGCTTTTCTATAATTTTAAAGGAAACCATATTACTTGTATTTATGTACACGAATAGGCATAAAAACCACAGGAATTTTGCGCTGCATTAAATCAATGAACAAAATGAATGGATATTGTTTCCTTAAAATTACTTGAATGTTTGTAGAACCATGTGTGAACAACTTCTTTATCGGAAGATCTGACTACTGTGACATCTCCAGAAGAGCCAGGTGGACTATTCAATTCGGAAATCTCAAGACTACCCACATTGATCCTGTTATGAGTTGGATCAGCATAAAGCCCTGAGAAAACATTTCCTGCAGAAGTATTTAAGATCTCAAGTGGTTCTTTTGACTCCCATGAGAATTTGAAAGGAGGAGTTCCGTAAATTCGTTTCGAAGGAGGATCAAACTTGAACTCTGAATGAAGCCAAATATGTAATTCAGTTAAACGACAAATCTTTTCTGTAAAGCATGATCATTTTCTCATGTTTTATATTACCTGGGCCGGGAATCACATCGTAAGTGACCATATCTGTATCATCCTGTAAATCTGTTGTACTTGTGCAAAGATATGTCCCATAAGGATTTTTCAAATTTTTAACTGTGACGAAGAAGCCATATTTCAAGTCATATTTGAAATTCGCCTCGCTCACTTCCTTAAACGTTCCCTAAATAGAATTGGTAAAATCATGTCACTTACACATACTCGTAATCTACGGTTGAACTGTTCATTGCAGCCTAGCAATTGAGAAATTGTGCTAAATCATGCAAATAATGAAAGCGTTCTAACATTCTGATCAGCCTTGAACAGGTAAACATCCGCAACTGGGTTGTTAATTATGCACGGTAGCAATAGAGTAGAGTTTGTCTCTTCCAAGGTAATATTCTCAGTTCTTCCCCTCGCTACGAAATAAGGACGACCAGTACCTGAGCGAAAATTGATGTCAAAATTCTATTAAATATCTGTGAAATCTATTCAGACAAACTGAACCTAAATGCTAGGTAGTAATTAATACGATCATTAAAAAAGGAATTCATTGAAATCAGATTTGTTACAATAGAGATCTGCAGGAAAACGAATCTTTTCATCTACTCCATCACCAACACAATGCACTACTCCACTTTCTGTCCGCGTTCTGAGCAATGCGCAGCCTGTTCCACAATCTTCAACACTATAGTCATCATAAGATTCCAATATTCCCTAATAAAAACATGTAAACAGAATCAGCATGCGAATAATAGATGAACGTATAATTATCTCAATACGTTGATATCTTTTACCTTAAAATCAGGATCTTTATGACTATCCGGACATCCGAGCTGCGTCAACGTCATTTTAGGTATTTCTGTGCTAGTAGACTTGCATTTAAACAACCGAGATTTAGAAACTCCTTCGTTGACATGCCTTAGCCCTTTAGCATTGTAAATTGTGTTATCTAATGAGCGAAAAAATAATTATTTATATTCCACTACAAGTTTTCAATCGCACAATTAATAAATATTATAATACTTAAATGCAGATATTGCGAAAACACAGTTCTGTAAAAATACTAACTGATAATAAAATATTTCCATGTATGCGTTAGAATTTCCTTCTGAGAGCCCATGTATGCCACTGAAATCTCTCCAGAGTCTCCTGCATTCAAATCAAACACTTCAAGAGAGTTGACACCACCTTCGAAAAGACCAGCTTTATGCCTTCGATATGTGCCTTCTTTCAGTGTATGGTTAACTTCCGCCCAATCTGCATAGTCGGTATACTTTGTTTGCCACTTCACAAAGAATGGCACCGTTGTGTAAATGATGGAATTTTTTGGAAAGAATTTATTTTCTGAAAGAAAAGATAAATTTTTGTGCATAAATTCCTTATTTTTTTTAAAAAAAAACAAGATACAAACATTTTTGTGTTTCCCAAACCTGGAGGAGGTAGAATATTAGCTTCTAAAATAGTGATTTTGTCTTTGCTAGTGTCGACTTCGAAGGAAGGGAGCCCAGTGCAAGGACTGTCAAATCCAAGTAGAAACTTTTTCAACATGCACTGCATGGTTTGTATGACATTAGTAGTAGGAGGAAGTAGGGCTGGTGAAAATCCATTTCCTCGTTTCGGTGGTTGAGGTAATTTCAATCTATTGCCAACATTTCCATTATGCATTCCATTAGGCCCTATGTTCGTATCAATCCTGGAGGACATTAATTCTGAAGAGCCTGAAGGATTTTTCTTTTCACTTGACGTTGCCTTTTCTTCGGAGCCAAATGGCGAAGCCGAGTTCAACACAAATCCTTGATTTTCTCCACCTTCCCCACCTACATTACTAAATGTGGGCAATACTTTGACCGGTTTAGGCATTCCTTGAGGTGGGTGTGATAAAAATGGATTGAAAATTGGACCAGGGAGTCTATTGTAAGATATTCCAGGTGGGTAATTAACCCCAGCGTTCATTGGAGGTCCTTGCAGCAAAAGATTTTGCTGCTGCATCTGCAATGGTGGAGGCTGAGGTCGTCTCATATGGAAGTAAACTCCTCTTCTTGGTGGAATTGGACCACTTCCTGCTCGACGAATATTATTTCCGTTAGCACCACCTCCGTTTCGTTGCATATGGTTTGGAACACTTCTCCATGGGAGTAATGGCCTCTTTCTCCTTCTCTTCAATCTAATATTTGATCCTGGAGGTCTAACTGCAGAAGGGACTGGTGTCTGAGAAGAGTTCAATGTGGTTGGAAAAGAAAACGCTGCATCGTCTACTCCAGGAATTGTAAATTTTGGTACAACAGTTGTTGTTTCTGGAGGTGGCGGAGGTGGCGTCATTGCCAATGAAATGTCTCTTTGCTTACGACGCTTTTTGTCGATTTTACAAACATATGTGCCAAAAACATCTCTGTTAGCAGGCAGACGAAAACCAACGTATGGATCGAATGTTACCCCATTTTCCAAAGGAACCTGTCGGTAAGCTCCCTAAAATACAACAGTACACTGTTGAAAATCATGATTTTTCATCCTATTAAGGTTTACTGCTGATATTACTAACAAAACTTACATTTCCCCTACGTTTCATCAAATAAATTTGTGTTTTTCTTGTAGGCAAGCGGCAAGGAACAATAATTTCCATAGCATAACTAGGAGGAGTTACATCAACGGTCTCACCCTCTTCGTAGATATTCAAATTTTCTTCTGCAATAGCATTATGTAAGGTAAATGACAATACATGGATGATGCAAATGTTAAAAAATTCAAGGTGAAAATATGGAAAAACTCACGAGGAACAAACATATTAAAGGAATTGGAGATGAAGTTTTTTTCCACATTCCTGCATGTATATTTCCCTGTTAAGCGATCAGTGACTCGTTTCATTCGCAAGGTACTGATGTAAGTATATGTTGACTTTGTCCAGAAATCTCCAGCATATCGGTTTGTCTCGATTTCGATATCAGACACATCCTGCACATTATAAGAGAAAAAAAAATTGAGTAATAAGTACAATTACTGCATATTTTTTGTCTCTTTTCATTATTCGAAGCTTCATCTGTCGAGCGCTTAAAAATAGCAATAAACTATGAAAAAGCTGCGTCATAAAGTTAATGATAGTAGCTAGTTAGTCAGTCAAGTTTGGATGAAAAGCTAAAATATCTAGGTAGATACATAAATCTTTTGTGTTTTGAACAATAGAGAAAAAAGGAGACGAAGGTTAACACGATTTTCATGTCCTGTGTTGCGGTTTGCAATATGATCTGCTCTACATTGAAAATTGAGCATAGAAATCGTGTAGTTCACAATAATATTCTGATAACCCAGTGTGCTAGAGGTATAATCCTCAATTTTGTTAACCATTCACTCAACAGATCATGCATTAAAACCAGGAATATTCAGCTCAGTAACACATTAAATCCCAATAAGATCCCACACTATCATCATCATGATATTATGCTGTCTATGATACTTTGATATATTACGAACATATCTCGACAGTAATAATATATCATTGCCAATGCAATTCAGGAAAAACAGTATACGATTAACAGATGCTGTTTTGCATTGGGACTAGGAGTCAAATGCACCTCCTATGTGAATTAGATTAGTAAAGAAAACTAGAAGACATAGACAGTTGGATGGTGTATGCTACTTAATGTTGAATGGACATTACCCCTTTTCCATCGTAATCCCATTCGACGAAACCGGATTTGCTTTGACACTCTATCACAATTTGTGTCACATTCGGTGGCACGGACCATTCACTGATCTCATCTTCACCAGAGCCAAGTCGAACTTTATTCTGGGGTTCAACCAACTCATCACATTCAGCCCCGATGCAATTTAACTCTTCAGAAATGATGTACGGGTCGAAACTTTTCACTCTGTACTGGAGTAATTTGATTTTGGGTGAGGATTCCGTTGCAAAACTACTTGCACTAGGGGGAACATAGTATCCTGAACTTAAACTACTCGTGCTTGCAGTTAAAGGACGACCTGTTATTAATTGAGAACTGCTGAATTGAGTCTTACGATGATCCAATGTATTTGAAACACTCCTACTAGTGCTGATCAAGGTTGGGAGCGAAAGTGAAAAAAGTAGAGTTAGCACTAGACGCGAGACAAATTTGGGCAGAAGAATATTAGAAGACGAAGTGAACAAACTGGGAACGCTCCTTGTTCTTCCCATGGTTCAGACTTGAGTGAAGGAGTAAAACAGAGTCAAAGTCAACCACTGTAGAAATGTATTTTCAACAGATTATCTTCAGAAAAGACACATCTTCCCAACTATCCTACGACTGTACTATACATTGCATGATAGCAATATGCAAATCCCTTGCTCAAATGAATGAATAAGATTCATATTGGTCCCATAGTATTTCTATAGAGTGTCAGTTACAACAATCCCTGATAACATTATATCTTCGAATGATGATATTATAATCCACTGCGTACCAAGAGAGAGAGAGGCAGGCAGGAAGACTTTTTAATGAATTTTTTGCTAGGTCAGGGAACCGGTTGGGAAATAGAACAGTTATACCTGTTGAACACTTTCAGAGAATCAGTTTGTCTCAAATCAAGTCTTAAACATTGTGACGAAGGTGTTTTTCCTTCTTTTCCTCCCTTACTCATTGTCAATGTCAGTCAGAGTCAGATTCTATTCAATCCAGTCGACTATCTACTAGAAATGCATATTGGAAAAGTTGTTTCAATCCTATTCAAGTTCACGCAAAGAAAATCATCATTTTTCATTGTACAGAGCACAACCCAATGCTCTAGTAGCTTAGCCACCATAGCATACAATTCTTGATACGCTATGCTGCATTTCATTTCGTAGTAGCTTCTGTAAAAGGTGTGACTTTGTTTTGATTCTTCATTACCTAGTGCAGACTCTTTTTTTCACCTTCATAAACCATAAAAGTAGCCATAAATATTATCCTACTAGTACGTATCTACTGAAGTTAATTATACTCGTAGCATATGATGCTTAATAAAAAAAGAAAAACAACTGCCGAATGATTTTCTTTGAGATTTTTTGTTCAGACAATATACTAGGAAAGTTTTTCTTTAAGATTCCTGTCGCCTCGTCTCTAATTTCAGCTAAAGTTGTAGTATTCATCATTACTCACTTGTAAATCTTGCAATAATAATAATGTATGCACATTTGTTGCTGTCTACAATTGCAAAAGTGCATATTGAATTGCATATTTATCAATCTTGTTGTCGTAAAAGAACGATTTCGATTTCACATTATGCTTTTCTACTATTACTAGATGAAAGGAAAGGATCTAATTTATTTCTGCATATCTAAGGGAGAAAGTCAAACTACTAAAGATTCTTGTCCACAAAAGGTCGATGAGACAAGTTGAAAACAAAGCGGATAAGAAAATGAGCAACATATTATTATTATGTACAGGTATAATGTATGTGCGTCTGCATGCGATCGTCTCAAGAATGCTATTTGCGAATCAGATGCATTAAGTACAGGTGCATTGCTACAGTCAACTGTTGAAATTGAAATAACAATCCCAAGTCTCAACTCTCAACTGTTTATTCACTTGTTTTCTTGACTCATTTTCTTTTTTCTGTTGACTCTAGGCTAGAAGAGCGCATTCAATTCATTTTATGATCTCTAATTACAGTTCTGGTTCATGAAAAATCCATACATAACGAGTCTGTCTCTTATTAATTAAACCAGTTCAGTTGGTTTAGGTTAAAACTACCTCTACATTAAGTCAATGGATTAGAATGTAAATGGTGCACCAAATCATCGGCACGGAATAACATCTCTAGCAGTCATCAGGTTTTCTATCGCTTCATTTCTTTGCTACTGAAACTACTGATACGATTGCTGTCATTATTCCAAATCCAAACTACAATTAATACCTCTGCATCTATGGTGGAAGATTTTTCTCACGTAGAATGTAATTTTTAACATATTCAGTCAGATTACCAAATAGAAACAAATATTGCCGATCGCAAAAATAAATTCGCACATTTGAAATTCGTCAGAATAATGTTTTAATCAGATTAATTGGATCTGCGATTATATAAAAAGCAATTAGGTATATAATGCAAAAAAGGTAATGTAGAAAATAAATGAACAGTCGAAGTCGAACGTTTGGTTTAAGTTGGTATTTGCCAATTCGATTTTATTATGAAAATTTCCGTGATCATAAAAAATATCTTAGAAAATCCGTATGTTTATCTTTATAAGTAGTAGTCTTAATATAATTATACATGATATACATATATTATTTTGAAGCCAATTCTATCACTGCTATCATCCAATTACATTGAAAAGTCTTGAATTTCTGGAGTGGGTTAAGTCAATTGGTGTTTCCATTTCGGAGAATTTGAAGATGAATTCCTACTAATTTGTAATTTGTACTCAACTCGGTTTTAAAGCAATAGCCAATAATGCAATGCCAATATTCACAATTGTATATAAAAAGAAGTTATATATTTACATGGACTGGATTAATTCAAAATTAAATATCTTCATGGAACGCTCAGAGATGAGGCAATCACAATATGTTTCCAAATTATCTTGTACAGCTACGAAGTGCGAACTGGGAGTGATTACCAGAATCCGCCATAGAATCCAGGGTATCCGTATCCATAGCCGCCTCCATAACCGCCCCATCCGTAGCCTCCTCCATAGCCATAGCCGCCATATCCGCCATACCCGCCCCAGCCGAATCCAGGTCCTCCCCATCCACCGAATCCAGGTCCGTAGAATCTATTTGCGAAAATGATTAATGTTTTCAGTAATTTTCAAATGTAGAAATTAAATATTTCATGAGAAGTAAAATTTGTACCCGTATCCGTAGAAGGAAGATGCAGTTTGTTGGTCACCATCCTTGGCATCTGCAGAGACTTTGGCAGCTTCAGGAGTTCCAGGAACAACTCCGACTGGTTTTTGGGCACTCAATCGCCTAAGATCAGCGGCGAAGGCAACGGCCATGCAAAGGCAGAAAGCGAAAACAACCTAGAAACGAATATTCTCAATTTTTATAAACTTCAATCAAAGAGATTCTTTAGTTTTCAGAAATAATTCTTAGAAAATATTCTTTTACCAATGTCCGAGCCATTTTTGGTAAGTTGGGTTTATTTTCCGATGAGGAGAACTACTACTTCCAATTTCAGTTGTACCAAACAAAGACAAAAGTGAACTGATGAAAAAAGCAAATATTCGCCTTTATATATTATTCTTTTCTGGACTATTTTTGCGAGTGCTCCTTTATTGCGTATCCAATTGCAATCCATGTACGAGATTTAAGCAGATTTCATAGACAGAGTCTGAAGTAGAACGATTTCATCGCAAAAATAACATTTGGGGGTGAGGGACAGGGACTATCCTTATTTTAGAATAATGAAATATCTACTGTTTACATAGAACGATTATGTTTATCCAGAGAGTTAAGTAGGAATTTTAAGCTAGAGAATCAACGGCTGAAAATGAAAAGATACAGAAGCATATAATATTACATAAAAGGAGTGCATGACATGACACGGCAATGGAAATGAAACAGTGTACTAAATCTCTGACTGAAATCGAAACAATATTATGTAATAACTCGCAAGTTTACCCATTTTTAATTTAGAATAGATGCACGCATGTAAAACTAACTGCTATTAAAAGCTCTATGCTTATCTTTACACATAGTTATCAAGCTATATAGGTATATAGTGTAATAATGGTCTATTCTAGTCTAAACATCTCATTATGACCACTCGTAGTGTACCTAATAGTTAATGATGTCATTTCGGACTACACACACACGCTTACAAATACTACGCAAAATCTAAACTACTATCATTGTTACAAACATTGCTCTTGCATGTTGACACTTGCAGCAGAAATAATTTAGTCGCTAACGAAGATTTCGTCCTCGCTTTGACGCTCTATTGATAAAGTGTGTAAAAGGACATAGAGAACATTGTTGATATTGACGATTATGTTAAGCGTTCTAGTTTTGGTGTCTCTAAAACACAAACTGATATCTATATTATTATCATAATAAGGTATATAGCAAATTTTACCTGCACAACTTAATTATTGTATACGTTGATAAACATTTTTGCACTACTAACTACCTTAAATAAGCAATGCATTAAGATGCATGCAGAAAAAATAACGCTGATGTAAACAGTGAATCTGTCAATTGAAAGTTTCAATTAAGTATTTGTCAACATTAACGTTAATTTAAGTCAAGCAACCTTTTAGGTACATTCTGGGACAGACAAACAATTGGACATTTCATTACCACTCCTTACTAATGGGAATACTAGCAAATAATACGTTTTTTACATTATAATAAGAATAACAGTTATCTCTATATACTTAACCATTTTATATTTAGTAATTAAAACATGTTTTTATTCCTGAAATTTTTTGAAATTTTTTTTGAAATTTTGAAATTTTTTTTCCTAAAATATTTTGAAATTTTCTTTGAAATTTTGAAATTTTTTTTTCCTGAAATTTTATTTCTGAAATACTATTCGTTTTACTATTTTGAGTACGCGCAATATATGAAGAAACTAAACAACTGCTTTTAGAGTGGGTACCTATATTATGTGAGTGAGAGTAAAGATTCAAACATAACGTGATAACGTGAAGTTATATATAATATAATGATGATCACTGATATTCTAATGCAGTATGGTGTAACATGCTTAGTATACCTATTATTATTTAACGTATTAACTATAGTTTCGTTATACCTATATGCTCTGCATATTAATAATAATTGAAGTAATACAATAATTTTCAGATCCCGTTTCAAAAGAATCAAATGGAATATGGAAATAATACACAAAGAGTAGCTTTTATTCCAAAAAAATTGCAATTATAATACACGAACACATTTAACATGATTTATGACTTAATCGATGATGGCGTATCATTGCTAGATCCTAGACCATCATTGGTAATTAAAATTATAAAAGCCTACAGTAATATACAAGAGCTACTCACGGAATAAATTATTACGAGGCTACGTTAAATACAACTTTAACCACTTAAGAATTAACTAGTCCCTATATAATAATAACAATAATAATATGACCTTGTTATAATTACTCTGATAGAAAAGATGCTACTTATATGTTATAATTGCAAACTGGTGTTAAAAATCTATTAGAACTAGTTTACAAACACACTAGATAGGTACATATGCTATTTTATTCTACAAATAAATGCTTTTCTATATAATATACTAGCACATTACGTTACATTAAGGAAGGTCATGCCTAGTTAATTACTGGCGCTCTTTAAACTAGTTAACGGGACTTATATTCAATGTAAAGCTAGCCTAAAAAGTTTTATGTTTAAATATCACATACATTTTAATAAGTAAATCCACACTCCGAAGTCCGCACTGCATGCGTATTCCGCACATTAAATAACATCTAAAGCTTCCAAGCATCCGACATCCATAATCTTTTGTAGACGTTCTCCACTAACATGGTTTTTTATATGGCAATGCGGCTAACTCCACAGAAATCCAGTTAAGGCCTTCATAAAGTCCCTCCCCTCGAGTAGCGTTACTTGCTTGTATGTGCCACTAAAAACAGACAATAGTAAAATGATGAAATAACGACGATCCAAAAAAACTGACTATTTACTGAATCGAGATTTGGTTGTCCATATTGAGCCTACTCTGACCTTTTTGTGTCTAATGGACTTTAGGTCCAGCTTTTCTGTGATCTCTGATACCGGCATAGCATCAGGAAAATCTTGTTTGTTGGCTAATACTAAGACAAGTGTACCGCTGAAAGCATCATGTCCTACCTGGAAGATACAAAAGCATAAAAACATTTCCATATAAATTAATTATGACCATTGTATAATTCAGCTTGACTTCAACGAAAATCTTACCAAATCATGCAATTCTTCTCTGGCTTCCTCCATCCTTTCCTTGTCATTGGAATCAACAACAAAAATAACAGCGTCAGTATTTTGATAGTAGTGATACCATAGACGGCGTATTCCTATCTGACTTCCGACATCCCAAACAGTAAAGCTGATGTTTTTATATTCCACGGTCTCTACATTGAATCCTGGAAATATTTGGAAGGAACAATGTATTTATCTTATACGCATTTCTCACTATAATATAGGAAAAGTAGATACTAAGCAAGAGCAATCTTCTTGTTACCTATCGTAGGAATTGTTGTGACGGCTACATCTCCCAGTTTTAGCTTGTAAAGTATTGTTGTTTTTCCGGCACCATCTAACCCGACTACAATATCAGTCAAAATTCAAAAATTATGTTCATTTCAGTGTGTGTTGGGAGGAATTCTTGAAATAAGATAATTGTAGATATTAATGTCTCAATTTAGAATCCTACTTACCCATGCAGATACGAAATTGCCTTTTGCCAAACAATCGGTCGAGAAGGGAAGAAAATATCAGACCCATAATCTGGCCTTCTATGGACAGCAAGCAAATGACAGAAATGAATATACACTTTTAACAATGGTTATTAACGATAATAGTTATGTTAGGATTGCACAAATTATATTATCCACTTTGGATTGCTTGTACTGTATGTAAGTTGTAGTAGGTGTACCCGCGTCACCCGTGAATGAACTTTCCGAAGGTGTTTCTTCCTCGTTTTGAAAATGTTGATTGGAAATGGGAATACCTAGTATCAATAGCATAGAGACGTTGGGAAGATTGAAAATTGGAATGTAGCTTTTGGGCGACTTATTGCCATTCGCGATCTTATTAGTGCTGAGCTGTGTTCACAGAGAAGACTAGTTTGTTTGTGAAAAATTATGTGATGATCTTTATAGTCAAAAACTTCCAAAGTGGCATGGAATAAGAATACCGTTCTGAAAATGTAAACCTCGATCAATACGTAGTAATTTTAGATCCAAGAACATTGATGTTAGTGCATAACATATTTTGCATAGTACTTGACTTATATAAGTAGTACTAAATATCGGTATAATATTAGGAATATGTGTGCAAATCTGCAAATATGCATTAAATATACAGCAACAGCGGAAATGGTTTGCATCATTTATTGAATTCGAGCTAATGTCATCGTCATTCCTACTCCCTACTCCCAACAACAATCCCTAGTTTTAAACTCAGATATCAGAAGGAACGAGAGGGTAATAGGTGTTCGTTCGGTAGTGCACAATTCATATTAGTCACCGCTTATGCTACGCTTAAGCTTACGTGTGCTTACTTGAGCAATGTTGTTTATCTGTTGTTGTCCTTTCGAAATGTGTAAATTGTATGTGCAGGACACATACAATTTGCAATATTGCAATGCATATGGTATAGATAGGGTGCAAATAATGAGTTGTGAGCTAATGGTATTCTAGGAATATCAAAAAGACTCATTTACAAGCAGAGAGAAGATTGAAGGCATTTAATTATTGTTGGTGTTGGTATAGTTGGTATCTATTCCACATCAAATGCGTAAAAAACCAATTATTTCATTTTGTTACATTATATCATTTGTATCTTAGGATTTTCAAAAATAATGAACAATTATGACATAGATGATAGTCTTGTGCTTTCATCTGTTTCGTTCTGTTTGAGTACATGGCAATAACAATAAGTACCTGCAGAGGATCAGATAAAGTAATCTAAAGACACTCTATCCTAGAACTCCTAGTATCTTTTGCATGCAAAATGTAAACTTATGTAACTGTTCAGTTAATGGCACAAGGCACACGTATGCAATATGCATATACGTGCTCTAAGAAAAATAGAATGCTTTGTTTAGAGTAGTAATTTTATTCCGATTCCATATTCCTCCTCATTTTCAATCAACTGTTGTGTCCATTACCTCCAATTGAAAATCATGGAATTCGATGTTGATTTGAAATTTCGTTATGTGCACTGCGTATTAATAATACATGAAAAATAATACAATAAGTACTTTTCAGATCCCGTTTCAAGAGTATCAAATGGAAATAGAGAGATAGCTTTTATTCTAAAAAAGAATTATATTTGTAATACACGTATACATGCACAGAGCTACTCACGGGATAATTTATTACGAGGCTACGTTACCAAAATACAACTTTAACTGCTTAAGAATTAACTAGAGTCTCTATAATATATAGTATAATAACAATAATAATAATATGACCTTGCCTTGTTATAATTACTCTGATAGAAGAGATGATACTTATATGTTATAATTGCAAACTGGTGTTAAAAATGTATTACTTAGAAGCAGTTTACAAACACACTACCAGCTAGGTACATGCTATAAATAAATGCTTTATTCTACATAATAGACTAGCACATTACGTTACATTACGTTACGGAATGTCATGCCTAGTAAATTACTGGCGCTATTTAATCTAACGGGACTTATTCAATGTAAAGCTAGCCTAAACAGTTTTTTTATTTGCATATCACATACATTTTAATAAGTAAATCCATACTACGTATTACGTATTCCGTCCGTCCACACAATAAATAATATCTAAAGCTTCGAAACATCCGATATCCTTAATTTTTCTTGACGTTCTCCACTAACATGGTTTTTTATATGGCAATGCGGCTAACTCTCTCGAAATCCAGTCAAGACCTTCGTAAAGTCCCTCCCCTCGAGTAGCGTTACTTGCTTGTATGTACCACTAAAAATAGACAAGTAAAATGATGAAATAACGATAACGATCCAAAAATACTGAATCGAGATTTGGTTGTACATATTGAGCCTATACTCTGACCTTTTTGTTTCTAATGGACTTCAGGTCCAGCTTTTCTGTGACCTCTGATACAGGCATAGCATCAGGAAAATCTTGTTTGTTGGCTAATACCAGGATAAGTGCACCGCTTAAAGCATCATGTCCTACCTATAAAATATAAAAGCATGAAAACATTTCCGTAAATTTATTGATCATTGTAAAATTCAGCTTGACTTCAAGGAAAATCTTACCAAATCATGCAATTCTTCTCTGGCTTCCTCCATCCTCGCTTTGTCATTGGAATCAACAACAAAAATAACAGCGTCAGTATTTTGATAGTAGTGCTGCCATAGGGGGCGTATTACTTTCTGACCTCCGACATCCCAAACAGTAAAACTGATGTTTTTATATTCCACGGTCTCTACATTGAATCCTGGAAATATTTGGAAGGAACAATTTATTTATCCTACTCTAGGAAAAGTATATGCTAGTACATATTATTATTTGTATTATGCTAGAGTATCGTAAATCTTCCTGTTACCTATCGTAGGAATTGTGACGGCTACATCTCCCAGTTTTAGCTTGTAAAGTATTGTTGTTTTTCCGGCTGCATCTAACCCGACTAATCAGTCAAAATTCATAAAAATTATGTTCATTTCAGTGTGTTTTGGGAGAAAACCTTAAACAAATATAATTGTAGATAAAATGTCTGAATTTAGAATCCTACTTACCCATGCAGATACGAAATTGCCTTTTGCCAAACAATCGGTCGAAAAGGGAAGAAAATATCAGACCCATTATCTGGCTTTTTAAAGAGAGCAAGCAAATGACAGAAATGAATATACACTTTTTAACAGTGTTTGTTAACGAAACTATAGTTATGTTAGGATTGTACAAATTATATTTTCCACTTTGGAAAGCAACTCGTACTGTTGTAATGTAAGTTGTAGTAGGTGTACTGAATCCGAAATTTTTTCGTCCTCGTTTTGAGAATGTTATTGGAAATTGGAATAGTCAATAGTATAGAGGTGTTGGGAATTGGTTAAGATTTTAAATTGAAATGTAACTTTAGGGCGACTTATTGCATTGCAATTCGATCTGCTTAGTGCTGAGCTGTGTTCACAGAGAAGACTAGTTTGTTTGTGGAAAATTATGTGATGATCTTTATAGTCAAAAACTTCCAACGTGGCATGTAATAAGAAAAACGTTCTGAAAATGTAAACATCGATCAATTTTCATATTAGATCCAAGAACATTGATGTTAGTGGATAACATTTTACATAGTACACTAAATATAATATGTGAGCAAATCTGCAAATAGTATACATATACAGCAACAGCGGAAATGGTTTGCATCATTTCTTGAAAGCAGAGCTATAATGACATCCCTACAATAATCCCTAGTTCTATAAACACAGATATCAGAGGTAGGTAGGTGTTCATTTGTTTGGTATGATTTCATATTAGTCACCGCTTACGCTACGCTTAAGCTTACGTGTGCTTACTTGAGCACTGTTGTTTATGTGTTGCTGTCCTTTCGGAACGTGCAAATTGTATGTGCAGGACAAATGCAATTTGCAATACATGGCATAGTGCGCAAATTATGAGTGATATGGTGAGCTAATGGTATTCTAGGTACACGAAAAGACTCATTTACAAGCAGAGAGAAGTTTGAAGGCAGGAATTGGTGTTATTTAATGGTGCCTTAGAAGAAATTAATTTTTCTCTAAAATTCATTTTTAATTGCATTTAATTACAGCTAATTTTATTGTTGGTGTTTACTCCATATCAAAATCGGTGTAAAAACCAATAATTTCATGTTTTACATCTTAGCGTATGATTTTCAAAAATAATGAACAACTATGACTTGAACTCTTTTGTGTTTTCGTCTGTTTTGATCTATTTCGAGTACATCGCAATAACAACAATATAAGTACCTAGAAGAGGATAAGATAAATAAATAAGTATATTATAGGTACGCAGACACTACTTCCTAGAACTCCTAACTCCTATAGTGTCTTTTGCATGAATAATGTATCTAGAAATATTTCTATGTAAAATGTTATGTTAATGGCTCACGTAGACATACGTTAGGTACTCTAAGAAAAATTAGAATACTTTGCTTAGAGTAGTTTTATTTCGATTCAAGTTCTCCTCGTTTCCAATCAACTGTGTCCATTACTTCCAATTGGAAATCATGAAATTCCATGTTGAGATAATATATGGAAAATTATTCATTATGCATCCATCTTTGACTGAAACCATTTTAGAATTTGTACAGCATTTTTAACAATTTAATGTATAAAATCTTGCTCTCGAGTCTCGATTCAAGGTGACGATACGTATTTTTACATAATTTCACTAGTGAGTAATCAACTATTCCAAACTTAGAAATATGTTTATTTTATGCACATAGGCTGTAATCTTTCTAAGAATTATATCCAGGTAAATATCCAACTTTCCTGGAGTTTAAGAGGGGCGGACGGTTGCCTTTTACATGATCCTAATCTCTACAGGTCTACCACATATAATACTATTAAAATAAGTGATAGCAAAATTGAATTTTATGGCAATGCTCATTATAATATCGTTTCCGTTTCTTGTAAACTTTGTCTCTCCTCTCCTTGTTTCCATACTATCCATATAGAGGTTTGCAGTATGTGGGGCAAGTCTACATAAACCGTAGAAAAGAATAACCCAATATTCTATTCCAGCACCACCAGCGCGTTCTTATTTGGATTTTTCAATCATTCCACCGCGGGTGCTGTCTGTGCTACTAATAATAAAATTATACCTAGTCTTATTTGCTCCTGACAAAGGACGTACAAAAATCAGCTCTTCATTTTCAAAAGTATCAACAAAGTGCTTGAAAATCCTGCTAAATTCCAGTTTATTTGACGGGCATTTATATGGACAATATTTAATTCCTGCGCCTACAATGACGAAATCCGTGTGTGAATTAATTTTACCGACTTCATTTTGGGTCCATGCCGGTCTCCAAACTTTAATGTAACAATAAGAACTATTTGAATTTAACATTTTTCACATCATGCATGGAATAGTTGAGTAACAGTAGTAATTAGTAATTAGTATTTATTACTTACTTAATATTATACAAATGCACGAACATAATATTAAATTATCAAATGCTGCAATCAGCAGAGCATACATAAATACAATAATAATATTATAGTCATTATTACTATTTTCTTAATAATATACCTAATATTGAGTCTTCATGTTTGATATTATACAAATGACAAATTATGCATTTTATATTAATGAACATGTGACATGAAATAGATGTTTTCTCTTTGCGTTTTAAAAATTGTCTTAAGAATAATACGTAACTTGTTAATATCCTCTTCACTATTTCATTCTTCTAGAATTACAAATACAAATTCTTAACTAGTGGGGAGGGGATACTGACAAAGTACAGTCAACAGTAAATTAAAGTCACTGTTTTAAATAATGATATTAATGAAGATATTTTTGATGACCAACAGATATCAGTCATGGAACGACGATCCTACTTGAACGCAATTTCTAACTGCTGATTTACTGGATTCACGGGACACAACTATAATATGGAAATTTTTAGCAGCATATTAAATTATTAAGTATCAATCAGTTTTGTGCACACAGTTTGCGCGTGTAAAATTTTCTAAAATTGTGTGTTAATTAACCAGCTAGCTGTCACTTTACAATAATATCGGCTAATAAAATCATTTGCATCATCAATATTATCCTGTTTTTCAAACTTTTTTTGTCATATAAATAACTGTTATAATTATAATTTTGCATAATATACTTTAATTCTTATCAGGTTGCAAAATACATCTGTGTACTTTCTATGCTTATACAAACGCATTTTTAAACCTAAAAATAAAATACATAATGCATAATTAGTATAATAATAATGCATAATTTGATGCATAATATTAAATTAAAATTGGTTATTGTTACAACTTTCACACCACAATTTCTGTGATAATAATTTATGTGCGAACTCTTACGAATTACGGATCCTTATGAATTTTGAAAATATGACTATTTTAAAAACATCGTAATCCTTATAAATCCTACTTATTTATCTATAGATTGAGATTCTGTAAAAATTGCTTATGCTTCCGTCAATTTTTCCTTTTTTGTGGTAGGTATAGGGATTATTATATTTATCAAATTACGAATTTTAAATTTATCAAATTACGAATTTGATATTTATCAAATTACGAATTTGCTATATATCAAATTACGAATTTGCTATATATCAAATTACGAATTTGATATTTATCAAATCCGGAATTTGATATTTATCAAATCCAGAATTTGATATTTATCAAATTACGAATTTGATATTTATCAAATCCGGAATTTGATATTTATCAAATTACGAATTTGATATTTATCAAATCCGGAATTTGATATTTATCTAATCCGGAATTTGATATTTATCAAATTACGAATTTGATATTTATCAAATTACGAATTTGATATTTATCAAATCCGGAATTTGATATTTATCAAATTACTATAATATATTTACTTTGGGTGAAATGCCCTTTTTGAAGGAATTGGAACGCCTCTTTGGTAGAAGATTTAAAATCAGGGAAATTATAACTGGAAATCCGTCGTTGGGGAACATCTGCAGTGCACTGTAAGGGCAAAGTCAATATACGAAACCAGATGTTTTGTTTTTAAAAAGAAGAGTAGATACAGGTAACTGTATTGAAAAAATGTTTTCAGATGCAGATAATAGAAGCCTGCATGAACCACTATGATACTAAAAAACCATGTTTTTCTGATATTGTCATCCTACAAAATAATTATTGTTTTTCCGATATCAAATGATTCGAACATTTAAAATGGTTTGAATACTTCATCAATTAAAGCATTGAAGAATGATTTGAACTTAACAATAACAAGTGTTGTAAAATAATTTCCAGGTATAGTTTTTGCAACTGCAAGCAGATGAATAAGCAATTGTAAAAACGGCTGTAGAAAAGCATCGGTACGGTGATAGGATTTGCAAGTTGATCTACATTTGATTTGCATGCTGATTTACATACTGATTTAAATTTGATTTGCATGTTGATGTACATGCTGATTTACATTTTATTTGCATGTTGATTTACATGCTGATTTAAATTTGATTTGCATATTGATTTACATTGCTGATTTGCATTTTATTTGCATGTTGATTTGCATTTTATTTGCACGTTGATTTGCATTTTATTGGCATGTTAATTTGCATTTTATTTGCATGTTGATTTGCAAGTTGATTTGCATTTGGTTTGTATGACGATTTACATACTGAGTTACATGTTGATTTACATCTGATTTACATAATGTTCATTTACATTTGATTTACATTTTTGACATTTAGCGGTTACACGGGTTTTGACATCATCACGACATGTAACAGTTAGTTACACAGGTAAATCGCACCTAACCATGTAATGTACAGCCTGTGATAGGTCAAGGAGGCATTCGATTGACTCCATTTTCTAATGAGACCTCCGCGGACGGACGGACGGACAGACAGACTGTGACTGGGAATTCCCATAAAAAATCTACCGTTGCTTAATAAACGCGTACAGTTACTTTACTTGTGTTCCTCCTTTTCATTTTTAGTTATTAACAAAGGAAATTTCCTTTTCTCTTACGGAATTCCCATTTTCCGTTAAGGAAAACTGTCTTGAATTACAGTGCAGTGAAAATAAAATGTACTGGAATAAAGCATGAAAAATAAATTACTCACAGGATTATAGTTTATTTTCCAGTCTCACTTACTAATTAAGTAATATTTGCATGTTGTTTTGCCCTGAAGGACGGATTTTTGAGTTGCGAAAATGACTCAAATATCTGAAGAAATAATACGGTTTATTTCCATAAGCAAATTGGTAAGTAGCAAGCTTATAATATCATGATTCATCATCCTTTGTTGTTCCAAAGTTCCAAATGTATTACTTCTGTATTGTTCATTGTTAACACATTCACTTGTCATTTCTATTAGATAACTTTATCAAATGACTTGCTTAGTGCTATCTATATCGTTCTGAGCAGAATGGTCAATTCTAATGAAAATGGTGAAGTAATAGATATTTTATAAGTAGTTAGTCGAAACGTCTTTTGCATATAAAGCAAAGAAAAAATACATGATTGCATATGTGTATAGAAAACATGTCCAATCGTAAGCAAATTAATTTCACTCTTATATTTGAGTGTATATATATAGACTACCTCGGGGTGCCAATATCAGTTACCTTGCGATCAATTTGTGAAGAACTGCTAATATTTCATTTAACAGGCGGAGTTTCAGAAGTTAGTGAAAATATGCTACCAATATCCTTTTTGTTTTTAAGGAACTTCATCTCAAAATTAATATTTATTTGCAGAAAAAGCTAAAATATTGCTACGCATTCTTATTGGTGACTCTGATCAAAGAAACTGTTTCTCTTTGGCTTTTCTTATTCAACGGAACACCAATATTTGTGTCTTTAACTTTTCTGTCTCTAATATTCCTGATGTATTTAGCTGAACGAATATCAGATATAATAATAAACTCCTTAGATTTTAAGCAGCAGGAAAAAACGAGTGAGCTGCAAGTAGTTTTGACTGTAAATGAAATACAAGCATTTAGAATGGGAATCCCGCAACTGGAACCGAATTGGATAGGAAACAATAGATCCAAAGATTCGGAAACCATACCATACGACAAAAATTATGAAATTTCCTATCAGCGGTTAAATGTTTGTAAGCTTTTTATAATTAAATGTATTCCAAATTCCATTACACATACCTAGGTACATACATAGGAATTTTCTCCAACTATATACATATGTAAGATGTAACTGGCTATTGTTTCTTTGGTTTTTCACAGTAGACTTTAAATCGTACCTTGAAGATGGGTTTTACGGGCGTTCTTACAAAGCTTTATACCATGACAAAAACAGGAAAACCACAGTCACTCTACAGAAAAGCAAACCTGACATTTGCACGTCTGAATTTAGGTCTTTTTTGCGTCAACTAAAGGTGATGATGTCTAATGGCAAACATGTAAACATTGTAAAACTATTGGGAGCATACACAAATGATATTTGTCAAGGTTCATGCAAAATAAGTTATTATTTTTTCTGCACCTATTTAAAATATCAGGTAGAGAGAGTGGAAGTAATTTTATTTTAATTTCCCTACAGGAAAACTATACATAATTACCGAATTTTTCGCAAATGGAAATCTGTCCACCTTTCTAAGAGATAGAAAAGAACTGTTTTTTGATGGTAAAAACTTTCTTACCAATTCAGAAAGTAGCTTAAGTACCTTGCACTTAATTCGTTGGTCTTATGAGATTGCATGTGGTATGAAATTTCTACACGACACACATGTGAGGGCCCAAAGATGATTTTATCATACACTCACACATTTTTACCTATTTAGTTTTATTTTATCATATACGGTTACACTATTTTTAGTAAAGGAAGTGTTTTTAGGTACGTCACGGTGCTCTGTGTTGCAAAAATGTTTTGCTAACATCTGATAAAACAGCCAAGATCGCTGAATTTAATATAGCTCCATACATGTTTTACAACAACAGTTCTGCATTGGAAATTTCAGAGATGGATGTGGTAAATTAAGCACCAATTTCCAGTTATGCTTATAAAAGTTCCGTTAGCTTATTAAGTGAATTTTTTACAGACTAATTGGCCGTGGCGACATTTTCCACTCGAATGCTTCAAATACTCCTCATTTGACTTTAGAAGTGACACTTGGTCTTACGGGGTAACATTGTGGGAAATATTTTCTTTAGGAGAAATCCCATACGCTGATATTCTTGAACCATCCGTCCTTTCTCAAAGACTTGGAAATGAAAACTATCGATTGGAGCAACCTAAGCATTCCTCGAAAGAGATGTAAGAATTTTTTCATTTGCAGGAATATACAAGCAGATATGTAGGTCATATACAGACATATTTTATAAAAATCTAAGGATAATGCTGCGCGTTAAATAATTTTATGAAGTGTGAGGTCAAAGGTCAACGGTTTAATTTACTGTGAAATAAAATATGCTTTTGGCCTTGGCTAAAACCTTTGACTACAATTTCTTAGAATAAT
>JABASI010001739.1:0-23073 GCA_019776505.1 Tomocerus nigrus
GCTATGCACCAATGTATATATTTTTTGAATCCTTCAGCATGGCACAGGTATGAATCTGGAAAACACTGTCCGTCTCCTTCCGTCTCCTTTAACCACATGCAGTATTGTAATTTCCTGTCTAATATTATGTCTATGGTATTTATTGGAACTTGGAAGTTACTCCTAATTTTATAATTCAGTCTCAGCCCGGACTGGAATTTAAAAGCTCTGGAATAAATACCTTATCTTTTGCGAAGTAGGTATAGTTATTCGATAATAACACCCGGAGAGTACCTATATAAGTATTATTACATAGTTCCATTTTCGTTTCATTCAACGTGTCAACGTTTGACAGTTAAGTGACCAAACAAATAAGCGATTAATATTTCGAGAGTAAAAGGTTTATCGTTTGCAGACCCATGGAAGAAATAATTTATGTACCTTACACTCGCTATCTGCAATCTGGAGGTTAAGTACAGTTAGCATTTGTTGAAGGAGTTTTGACATTTAAATTGTAAGTAAACATTGTACAAGCGCATTTTACTGGCATAGGAAGCCGACGGTTCACGGGTTCACTAATTCTCTCACGTCACGAAAAAACGATGCTAATGAGGTAAATGATGGTCAAAATTGATAAGAAAGCATGCTCCTGTCTATTAAAAGAACCTAGTACATAATTATAATAGAAAGCCGAGTGGCCGAGTAATAACTACCACTAAATTTTAATGCTTTTGTAAATATTTAAATTGTTGCGATTAAAATAGCAATTCCATGGTCAATATCCTCTGCACTTCGGTGTACGATATCTTTATTTCCTTTTCCATTGGGTCGCGTTGTGTGCTTCAGAAAAGAGAAATTTCAATTCTGTCTTCGTGTTAAATTTTGCTGAAACAATAGCTTTTGGTACAAGATACCATGAAAGACTTGCATCTGCATGTGATCGTTTTGTTTTTAGTAATTAGCCAACAATCGAGTGTTATTGGTGTTGGACTTTTGCCTTCTTTTGACAGTGGTTGCGTTTTAAATTTTCTTTTTGGCGAAAAATTATTGCTTTCCATGAAATATTTACATTTAATAACTGAAAAATATAATCCATTACTAATAATTTCCATTCCTATTGGGAGTTCAATGGAAAATAAAAGCAATGATTCGGGGACAATCATGACGGATATTAATGGTGAAAGTGCAATTGGAGAAAGCTTTCTCCGATCCCATTTCTCCGAATTACGAAGAAATTCTCAGTGCTCTCATTCGATAATAAATGCTATTGCCCCACTTGAGTTGTCTCAGTTGATGTCTCTTGCCGTATTGCTAAATAATTCTATTTACTCCATATTGTTTATCCTCTTTCTTAGAAAATCTAATCATGATTCTATTTCCGAAACGAAGAAAATGCTAGAAAATCTGCTATCTAAGCCAAAATACTTTGCATACAGTTCGAACGTAATATTTGCAAGACTACGGTCCCTAACAGACTCAAAAATTGGCTTTGGTAGCGGAAATGAATTTGCGATGACAGAATGGATGCTTTTCTGTTATTTTTGTGAATCTCAAAGATTCATTAATGTGAAAAGTGAAAATGAAAAAATTCTGCCTCCAGTCGAATTACTTAAAAGAATGGAATATCTTAATTCCAACGGACACGGCAAACCAGCTTATACCAGGCACTACTCTGCCAATGCTACATCAGAAATTCAATCGTTGGAAGTGAGGATGAGAAAGTCGTGGAAAGCCGGATGGACTTTAAGAGTGCTTCTTGGAATTTTATCCAATCGACTAAATTTCACATTTTCTGATGTGGAAGTAGCATCAAGATCCCTCGTTCTTTGCGTTCATTGTCAACCGCCTTTTAACAAAACATCCAATCATAAAAACATCAATTTAAGTATCTTCCCTGCAAACAAAGAAAGTTTCTTTTATTGTAAAACCATCGCAGAGTACAATGAAAAATCAAGTTTAAAGCTAATTCTTGGCCCATTTGACAAATTCACTTGGATCTGCATTATTCTCACTATGGTTCTTCTGCTCCTTTTATTTCGACGTTTATGGACCAGTTTAAATGTATTATGGGGTATGCTGGGCATCCCTTTACAAATTCCTAGACGAAGTGCAAATGTTAACAGCTCCCTTTCAACAGAATTTATGCATCGCTTGGGAAATTATTTATTAGGATTCTTATCGCTCGTTTTGCTAATAGGTGTTCAACAACCTTACATTGCTTACTTCACCACTGATGTCATAATGCCTCCCCTTCCAGTCCAAATTCAAGATATTAACCAATTATTTTGGGAAGGTTTCCGAGTTATTTACAATCCTAGAACTGTCTCCAAATCAGAAGTCTTTATGAGACGGTACAATGAAACTCTTGAGAAATCAGGTGTTCTATCTAAAATTCGACACACAAAGGAAAATAATTATTACATCAGCGATGAAAATTGTTCTGACTTAAGTTATTTTTGTGCTGCTAAGTGGACAAATGAAGGGACGGATATCGTTCAAGTCAAATTTTATAATCTAATAATTAGCAGAATCAAAAAGAATTTTCCTCACGTTCATTGCGATACAATTAAACAAGTGTGGGAGCACTCTATGGTCGCGATTTACTCCTATTCCCATTTGTCGGAAAATGTTCAAAAGATTCTCTTATGGTTCCAATCATTTGGGATTGATGATTTTTGGGAACATTTGTATGTCTCTGGAGCCTTCAGAGAAGCTGGCGCTCAAAATTCCCAAAATACACAAGATAACCGTTTTGTAACTAAACCAATATTTTCATTGTTCCAGTTTTGTGCAATTTTAGAAGGGCTATGCTTCTTAGTGTTTATTCTTGAGCAATTGTCATTATTTACATGTGATTTTCGAATTTCTAAGTGCTAGATGAACTAAAAATCTATCAATTGATGAATGAATTGCAGCACGCAATGTAAAACACATGAATTAATAAAACATCTGTACCCAACAATAACATACTTTGTTATGTAATAATTAATTAGCTATATTGCTATATAGCTTTGTCCTACGGTCTCACGTTTAAGAATGTTGGCTAAATGTGTGAGTAGTTGAGTAGTATAGACACCACTTTTATGCTAATGTAATGAGATGAAAAACAATACTATGTTATGGATGTATTAGTACTTAAGCACTCCTCAATTCAGAATAAAATTGTTGTTAAATTTACTTCTTGACGTGTTACGCATTGCAAACATTTATGTGCATTAGAGAAAATTGAAAATACCTAATTGTTTGATTTCCTTTCAAAGAAAGAATGGGTCTTTTGGGCAATGACTTTCATAGACTAAAATGAGTCAACAAAAGCACTGCCATGCGTAGATCTACCTATATATGAAATGGAAAACTACTTCTAGAGGAATTGATGGTAGCGTATTTTGTAAGATGTACTTGGCTTTTGTACACAATCGCAATTGTACGGTGATGTATGTATCTAATGCATATCCATCACTTATCTACTTTTCTCAGTTATTTCCCATGGGATTAGTGGTGCTCTGATTCTGAATTGCAATTGCCAACATACGTACCTACCTAAATAAATCTTGAAAATGAACTATAACTAAAATGGAAATATCTCAGTTTTTAATATTATCCATTTCATTTAATTTTGTTAGATTGTCTGTTTGCTACAGCTTTATGCCTTCATTCGACAGTGGGTGTCTTTTAAACTTTGTTTTCGATAACAATACGAATATACCTGAGGAATATATTAGGAACAACATCAACGAGCATTACATTCCACGACAAATATTTCTATTTTCTGCTGAATTACAAAAGTACAACATTTCAAGACCTTGTTGTTCTTGTAATGTAAGCAATAATGCAAGCTCTGTTTGGGGCACCATAAGAAACAATTTTAGTAGCGATATTTCAAGAAATGTTCGGAAATGGTCGCAGTGTTCTCATTTTATTATAAATTCAGCAAGTTATTCAGGGCTTTCGAGACTAGTTTCTTCTTTAGAAAGACTGTCAGCCTCAGCTCTGCAAATAAGTCAGTCGTCTTCGTCGTCCATAATGTTTGCCATTCTCTCAGTTTCTGCAAACAGAGGAAAATCAGTCGTGAAACTATTGGAGCGTTTTCATTATTCTAGGAACAAGCACTTAAGAATTTTTAACATTGTGTTTGTCTTTCATTTGGTTCACTTACCAGGAAATGATAGAAAAGAGAGTGCAAATAAAATAATTTTTTTATATTGGCTACCCCTTTGTTACGTTTGTAGTGTACAACAAGTAAATTTCTTAGAAAATGACAAAAGTTCACGTTTGAAACTTTTACCTAGCGTGGAGGAGCTTGTTTCAATGTCAAAGAGTCTCAATTCTCAGGGATACGGTCGTCCAGCTTTTACTCCAAAGTACAAATCTAAGTCAACGAAAAAAATCCAATCTATAGAGAGACGAATGAGGCAATCTTGGAAAGCTGGCTACACTGCCAAAGTGCTCTTGGGAATACTTTCGTCCCAATTAAATTTTACATTATCGTCCAGAAAAGTACAATCTATGCGACTGCATCTTTGTGTTCATTGTGATCCTCCCAATTACAAAGAATATAAAGATGTCAAGATGATTCTTTTGCCTTCAAACCAAGAGAACTTCTTTTACTGCAAAACCGTGGCAGAGCACAAAAAGAAATCCAGTCTAAGGATGATTTTACATCCATTCGATGACCTAATTTGGATCATCATCATTTTCATCATGGCTATCCTACTTGTTCTATTTAGAAACTGGTGGCTCAGTTTAAATGTCCTTTGGGCCATACTTGGCATTCCTCTTCAAGGCTGTACAAATCCAAGATTTAGATCACAAAGTTTTCACCGTATCGCCAATTATTTACTCACTTTCTTATCACTGACATTATTGGGCATACAAATCCCGTACATTGCCTATTTCACAAGTGAGGTAATAATGCCCGCCCCTTTACTTCAAATTGAAGATATGGATCATTTGCTAACTGAGGGATATCGCGCAATTTGGGAACCCTCGGCGAAAAAAGAAGAGTTCGTCGAAAGATACACCCAAAGTCTCATCAAGGCCAATATTTTATCTCAACATCATCATGAAAGTATAATAAGTAACTATTTCATCCGAGATAGAGAATGTAGGGAAAATAATATTTATTCTTGTCTTGCGATTTGGGCAAACAAAGGAACGGATGTAATTCAATCCAAATTTGTAAATGTCATCATTGCCAGAATTAAAAGGATAGATAGGAATTTACATTGTGACATAGTAAAAGAACCATGGGATTTTAGAATGGTTACTATTTACTTCGATTCTTTCCTGTCGGATGTGGTTCTGAAGAGGCTACTCTTAATCTTATCTTTGGGTATTGACGAATTTTGGGAAAGATTGTATGTTGCTGGAACTAATAAAGAAGCTGGCGCTGACAGTAAAAATGCTAATCCTGCCATTACAACAGACAGAACTTTAATCAGCAAATCTATATTTACCCTGTTCAATTTCTGTGAAATTTTGATTGGAATTAGCATTTTCATTTTTATTATTGAAATATGTTCCCAGTCCTTCATCGTAACGTATCTACATTGTCTTGAAAGATATGGAGGATTGTTCTGGAAAAAAGTGGTTACTGCTTAACATTACAAACTATATAAGGACGACCCGAATAAAAATATGTATCTATCTTACAAAGAAAGGAACATTAATGTTATATGTATAACATAATCTTGTAATCGAGCATGTAATTTGATTGATAACTAATTAACTTCCACAATTAAATAACAAATTGTTTTTCTTGTTTTCGCTCTGGAATCTATTTATTAAAACAGGTCATGGATTTATTATTTTTATTTATATAACACGACACTGTTTCGCGGAGGATTATGGCAAATAATCTTTAGCGCAATTCCCTAGAACATTATTGCACACAGTTATATATAAACACTGATGGATAAGCGGAGATGACATCTGATATTCTATAGTTAAGAATAAAATCATAATTTTTTGTAGTTATATCTGGCTTGGAGTATACTCGAAAGATATCCTAAGGAAATACCCAATTCTTAGCATATCTCTCTCACTCTCTCTTGTATACTCCAAATAGAAATTCACAAATGCAATTTGCACACCTTGAAAATGCAGTCCTAAAGAAACATTAGTGGAACCATCAAATCACAAATCGTTGAACCGGAAACTCATCGTCTATATCTTCATCATATTTATAAAATCTTTGTCCAAAGGATTGAACAGAAAATGGTTGTGCATATTTCTCACCAATATTTTAAACTTACAACATCCGCAATGATAAAGCATAATTTGCTTGTATCTCTTGCTTGCAACTCGCGATCTATTTTAGGAATTTTCCTGCATGATTCACCTGCACAGGAATGCTCATTCATGAAGGATATCTGCAATGTCATGTCATGAGCTTATTTAGACCGCAAAATAGACCGCATTTATTTGGCTAGGGACTTTCCCCCACCATATAGCAGTATATAAAAGCTGTAATTACTTTTTGTCAGGCATTTTCCAAGAATTCACAATTAAAAATTAAAAATAGTACATTGATTATTAATTAAAAGTTGCACTAATATTTAAAGCTGTTCTCTAAATTAAGCCTGCTGCAACATTTACCTTTAAGTATTTAGTGATTATTAGATCGGTATCTGGAAAGGGCATATTGTAAGTTGATGTGCATCATTTTCATAGAATTTTGTTATAATCACTTCGGCTTGATCACGATTTCCACTTTGTCAGTCAGATATATATTCCTTTAGTATATATTATAAGGATTTATAAGTTGAAGCACTCCATGTGCTTTTGACTTAGATAGGAAGAGGATATGATAAAACAAGTGAGTGTAAAAGTTGGGTGCACTCTACACACGCAGTTCTTTTATCCGTAATAACTTAAGTACTACTACTACTACACAGATAGGAACATAACTAGCTAGCTGGTTGATGGGGAAGTATATAGAAGCAGGGAATCCCGCACGAGTCTGCTACTACATTCGATCCGAATTCCGAAAGCCACACACCACGGCACGGCTAGAGAAGTAGCATTGAAAAGCGGAGCGAAATATTTTAGGTAGAGAAACAGAGGAGACGAGGAGAGGAGAGTGTAGTAGGCGAATAAATAGAGCCGGCATTGAGTTCCGAGTCGCAAAAGGATTCTGACTCTAGTCAAGAGCGGAACAGGAGCAGCAGAGCAAAGAAATCAAACGAGAGCAAGAGCAGACTAGACCAGACGACTAGGCTACCTTCACAGACATTCTGAGACAAACCAACTAAACTAACACATCTTTCATTCGAACCCAATCAAAACAAAATTCCAAAGCAATTTCTAGAATTTTCCGTGTGTTTCTCGGCATTTTACTATAGTTCGTGATCTGCCAAAAGACCTTGAATATATTTTGCCAAGAATATTTTAAAACGAACATTTCTGAAGTTTACATTGCAATTTTCTTGAATCCTTGGCCTTATTTTGGAAGAATCTGCTTTTTCTTGTATCCAGCAATAACATAAGAGATATGTTGAATTTTCTCTAAAAAGTGAGTGAAAGTTAAATTTAAACTGTCTCCGTCGACTTGCTGCTAAACATCTTCTGTCACATCCTGTTTAGCTTCTTGCAAGAACACTTTATATATCTTTTTTTCTTTTTTAATACATCGCAGCTAGATCAAGAACTTCCTGTATAGTATTTACTATTCCATCGAGAAAATTTATTCTGATTTTATCAAGTAGTTACTTGCATCAAGTGTAAACAATAAAGGCAGGCTTCAGAAAACTATTTACATTCCTTCACATTCAATTTAACCTTAAATGTCAGCATCGTGATCATTGGCGAAAGAATTTTAAACTGGAAAGTCAGTGAAGTTGAAGGATAAAAGCAATTCAACAGTTTCTTCCTGCCGTTCTCGTTCATTCCTATATCTTTGTACTGTTTTATTGCTTTGTAGTTGTATTAGTGGAAACCACGTATCCTTTTAGAGTTGGTGAATTGAATGAAGGGAAAAGAGTGACGTGACCTTTGTACATCCTTTCTGCTATAATATTTGACAGACGAACTGTCAGCAGTCAATTACTGTTGTCTTTTCAACTTGATTCTGTTTAGTGGGAAAAGGAGAGGAAAGGAACAAAAGGATTTACACTTGGCTTGAATTGTTTGTTTTCGTTTCATCGGAAAGTGAAGATTCCTTCATCCGGAACACCTTTATACTACAATTCAGCGCTGAGAAATAAAACAAGTTGTAGTAGTAAGTATAATCAAGAGAGAAGACGACTGACTTTCACTTCTGAATGTGATGAGAACAATTTGAGATATTTTCACTCTGTAGCAAGAACTTTCACTTTGTGAATATTCAGGCAAAATAATATCTCTTAAGAAATTGTTTGAGAGAGGAAGTTAGCTCAAAGGTAAAAATAATTGCGTAAACGTAAAAGGCATTCAACAATTAGTCTCAGCTGGTTACCTCCACAAACATCCCCATTTACATCCTGAGGCCAGAACAAAAGAGCCATTTGACGTTAATAAAAACTTTAGTGTTTAAACAGGGGAAAGTCTTAGGATAGCTATGGGAAGCATTTATCATCTCTTACAAATTGATGTTAACAACACCTGTCATCACTGAACTAATGGTAGATCTGAGCTCTACAGCTACACACGCCCATCATATATAATTCTCTTCGTTTGCATGGAGTGATGATCACATCCAATTATTTCTACATTGAACAAACGCCTCTGTAAAAGATAATCGTTTCTCAAAGAAAAGGGGAGAAAACCTGTTACCGACAAAGTGCAACATTCAATGTTCCCTTTTACATTCTTCAACGAATATAAACATTAAAGGCTACTGAACTGAAAGACATACTACAGCCACCCGGTTTTTGTAGTCGTAGTACATATACGTGTAATGAACTACGTTTCCGTATGCATCACACAACCGGGTAATCTATCATCGATCACTTAAATAGTATCCTGTCTTGTTCTCTATATCTTAAATCTTCACACACAAGTGATCTCTCTGGTGTGTGGCTTTCTTTTTCTCTGCTCATCTCTAGTACACTTCCTTAGATTTGCATTAGATCTTATTAGATCTCGCTAAAAACTAAATATCCAAAGAAGAAAGCCGGACGAAAAAGAAACTTTAAGTTTCGCTAGCCGAGTGAAAAGAAGAAATTTTCGGAACAAACTCCTATTAGCTACAAATAGTAGCACAGTAGAGCGTAACATACGACGCGACAGACTAAGTAAGACTTGTTCAGTCCAGCCAACCTAAACCAGGCCAGGGGAAAACAGGCAACGAACCAAACTACCAACTACCCAACTTGGTAAGTAACATAACCTATACTAGTAAACTAGCAACTACACCTAAAAACTAGATATCTTCTAAAAGAGGAAACTTTTTCAATTTATCTAAAGAATAATCCCCGCCAACTTGCCTACGTTACGTAATACACGCTCAACTCTGTCCTATCTTACATTGTACATTATAACATCTTAGTATTATGGCTAATGCCACAGTATAACAACCACGTTTAGGTGAATAGTTAGCCCTTTACCCATTCTATACATGTATCATGGTTTGTTATATATCTTGTACCTTCATGTGGTTACACATGGGTTACACAAATCATATGATGCTACTTGTAGTAGTCGGAGGAGGAGGATAAACAGTGTAGACGTGTAAAAGTGCTTCCTATGTTACCACTGGAGCTTGAATATAGAATCCCGTTTTTCAGTTACAGAGAAATGATGAATATCCTCAAAATCTTTTCTTCCTTCCAATACAAAATCCATTCTATATTCTCATCCATGTGTAACCATAAAGGAATATTCCTCTCCGATTCTTCATAACTGTATTATTCGAGCAGTAACCCGCGATCATATATCTTGGCTTGAAAGTCTTTACGTATTAGAAGGAAAAGTTGAGTCTAGCCGAGCCAAAGTAACGCAAATGGGCTAAGCACTTACTAAAGATGTCATTTGGGGGCTTCGAACTTTAAATGACCAGGGAATATCACATAATATCATACTTATCCCATAAATATGTATCACTTGCACTCTTTCCCTCTCGCACATGTGACAAACTACTAAACTACGATGTAGTAGCAATAATATTATGACTTCATGTTTCGGTTAGAAAGCCCTCATAAACCTAACGGCCAAAAACCTTTCGCAAAAGAGTCGACATTTTAACTAAAATCGCCAAAGGATGTACTTAAAATTGTAATGGCTCTAAGAAAGAGTCAGATACAGGACGCACGAGGCTAAATAACTCTCAGATTTCTATGTACTGGTTTTCCATCAGGAATTTATTGAAAAGTTTCCTTTCACTCATGCCAATCCTGATTCCCTATTTAAATTCATTTCATTACAACTTTTCTCATTTCTTTTTTATTGCATCTCAAGTAATCCGTAAGGCATTGAATTCGAGAATTTAAACGAAAGCACAGCTGCAGAAACATGAAAATTAAAATAGATCGTTTCCCCATTCAAATGTTACGCAATACACAAAATGCAAAGGAGTAAAAATATTATGGGTATTGGCTATTACATTTAGAGTCATTCTTATTTCGTTTTGAAAATTCTGTGTTTATTGATAGCTTAATATTTAAAAAAATATTCCTTGACATAAGAAAATTCAAAATGGAAACACTTTTATCTAACAGAGTTGTTTGTGAACATATAATGAAATAGTATGACAATAAAGTGTAAAGTGTAAAGTAAAAGCTGAATTAATATTGCAAAAATAGGTAAAAACAGGTTGGCAAAAATAGTGCATTTAAAATAAAATATGTTACAAAAGAGTTTTTCTCTTGAGCTGCATCTGGGTAACTTTATTTCTTTGAGGAATGGAAGACCTATGCATACTGCTAGTTTGTAATATTATTCGTATTAACTAACGTAGGCAATATTTACGGTCATAAATTGTTTTGAAACTATTTACATGTAGTCTTTGTTCCTTGCATACTTAGATGTTGTACAAATGAGACGTAATAAGTTGCAAAATTGCAATATTAGTGTAGTGGAATAGGTTTATGGTGCATGGTGATGCGAAGTCATGATTAAGTGGAGGGCTAATGCAACATTAGGGTACACAATGAAAGGCAATATAATGTTACTACAATTTCCTAAGTTCTGTTTGATATGATGACACTGCAAATAAACTATCCTCACTATTCCTCTTCTTCTCCATTCTCATCCTCAAGCTCGCAATGTTTTGTGTGCCAGGAGAAATAATGCAAAATGTAAAAGGAAAACTATAATAAGGGCAATCGAAAGGGAGCATACTTTCTCTCTCTCTCTACACTGTGCTCACTGCGTTGACAATAAATCAAAAGATAAGGAAAGTAGTACAATAAAGCTTGCACTTAGGCACATTCACATCAAGACAAATCCTGCAATTTATCTTTGTAAGGGTTAAGATAGCGTTACATTGTGGTAAAATTGCTATGTACATAAACTGTTCTTTAATCCATACCATTTTGTGTTAATAGGTAGCTATTTTGAAACTCATTACTAATTTTTGTCATTTCACAAAGCTATCACAAAGCTATCAAGAAATTTCTAAAAAGATACAACAAAATAGTTTAAGCTTATCACCTACAGCCTTATAGAACATCATACGAAACTTTACTGTTCTAAAATTGCGTAATTATAAATAGCAAGAAAGTGGTGAAAATACTGGAGAAAGCTTCACAAAAAACTAAAGCACGAATTCTCTTCAAAGTGTAAACATGAATTTCTGTTTCCCCTTTAAAAAGTAAAGAACTGCTAAAGTTATAAGGGACATGAGAATGAGAAACAGAAAATGAAGTTCTAATCTATCTGAAAGGTTGAAGAATATTTAATTTCTTAATCTCTTGAAAGGAAATAGAGAGAGAGAGAGAACTAAATCATTGAAAAGGGTAGGTTAATTCATAGTACCTTAGATTAAGAAAGAAAAGGCTCTTTCAGTTTTTTTCCTCCCAAAAGAAGCTTTAAGTAGCATCATGGAGCACGAAAACTCGATATTTGTGCATAGTGAGTAACGGTATTAGCCTGTGCAGGTGCAATTAAAGAAAAACGAGAGTTGGAGGCAATAAGATAGCTTAAAATGTGAAAGGAGTAACTTTTTTAAGGGAAGTTGCTTCCAGCTATTATCCTTATCCTTGCTTATTCACAGCTGTAATGACGTAAAATCCACTTATTTCGTTCAGACGGTGGAAGGATGGGAAAAGTGAAAACTTTTAGTTTTGCCTTAAACTTGACGCGACTTTGTTCAACCCGTCATCATGGAAAAGTAAGGGAGTAATAAGACGTGAGTTCACTTCAGTTCATTTTCACTATGATGGCTGAAGAAAACTTCATGATGGAATAATTAGCGGCTTTCTTTTAAGTTTTAACCCGAGAATTGGCAATTAGGTTTCTGAGCTTCAATTCTAACGAGCTAGTGACAGTTATGCTTTTCTTCTCCAACCTTCAACACTGAGCTATGTAGATGATGGACATAAATGACAGAAAGTGTCTCTTAAAGAATACTGGCACCAATGGCGATGAATGCTGAGGTATCTTCCGAGTCAACTTCTTCCTTTAGAGCTAAGAGTTATTTGCCCTCTGTATTCCCCCCATTGCCATCAAAGTAGAACAGGAAAAGCTCTTTAAGTCAAAAGTCTTAATGATTTCTACAGGCAAATTAACTGTCGAAATTCATATAATAACCACACTTAAAATCCCTTTTTGTTACGATACGTGGCATTTCATATTTGCTCTTGATTTTACTATTTTAGTGAATAAAAAGTTTACATTAAAAACTTTTCACTAAAATAAGAAACTCGCAGCTAAGCCAAAAACTTCGGACTACAATTACTAAAGAATGTATATTATTCATCTACTAAAACATAACCGCATTAATAAGTTATAAAAAGTGGCACACCTGCATAGGACATCGATTTTTAGAAATATCCACGATTGAAAGGATTAGAATAAATAGTTTTCTTGTTTTTTACACTGTACAGTGTTGAAAAATTCCTTATAACTTTCTACTATGTTGTTTCGGTTCTTTTAAAATTTAAAACGAACATAAAATACTTTGTTATTATATTACAATACGAACAAAACTAGTTCACATGCCATACATGCCATATTCTCTTTTTTTATGGTAATTCCGTTGGAAACTTTCACCTTCTTTTACCAGTACTTTTGCAATTGTTTTCTAACCTGAATCCAATTTTTGTCGGTGAAAGTTGGCAAATATTTTATAAGAAGAAAGTATACGGAAAAAGAAAGTTATTTATAGTAAACCAGTTTTTTGTTGATACTGTAGATTATCAAGATGAGGCTATGTAGTCATTGTGCTCATTGTATTCTCAACCAGTTTATTGTTTACCTTTTCATTTTATCAATTTTAGGTTGACATTGAAGATGAGTACATATTGAGACAACAATGAAAATGTAGGTCAATCTATCCAGTTAAAGCTGTCTTTATCTTCATCTTAAGACGCAGTGCCTTATTATTACGCTACTTAGGTTTAACGCAAGTTGTCGGGCCAAAGTTACACTACATCATATCTGGTTCTGGGTCGGTCGGAAAGTGGGTATTAGGGTATTACATACAGACAACAAACACAGCGGTACGTAAAACAAGATGCGACGCTTCACAGCTCTCTGGTGCTCTAATTTTTTATTCTTTGTCCTCCTTCGTTTGAGTAGGTTAACTTGACTATTTGAGTAACTTTATATTACTGCTTATCTATGAGAAATATCGGAGGGAAGATGCCACAATGCACTAATATTTGGCATAACTCGAAGTCTTACCTAAATAAACTATGAAAGAAAACATAGTGCGGGATATGATTTCAGCTTAGTTTCATCTTCAGCGAAACTGCATATACTCTTATCTGTAACATGTGCACTGTATACTTAGTTCACTCTAGTGCTTTGGCTCCATTTTCGTTGGTTTGTTTCCAGTCTGTCAACTATATCCTCTTCATCATAATATGTCCTTTATATTCTTGCCAAAAGTAATGTAAACAGTTTCGTGATATATTTTATACTTCTACTAATAGTAGTACATCAACACTGTTAAAACAAAAGTAATTGAAACAGTAAGCTGGAGAGTAGGAAATGAAGTGACAGTTTTGGCAAAATCTCCATAAGTAGGAAAAAGTTAAGATAAATTAAGAGACTAGAATTATTGCATTTCTTGAAAAATAAAAAAAATGTTCTACGCAATTGCTAATTGGCCTATTTTTGGGGAGAGCAAAAAATTGCAATCTACTTAATTGCTATTGCACAAACATATTATCCAGTATAAATTCGTTGTTACATTGTTCTAATGTTATCAGGAGTAACAAAATTTTATACATCCTGGCCGGATATATGTAGCCCTAGTTTTGAAAGATTTTTATTTTCTCACGCTTAGTTAGACATTACAGTCTAGAAAATATGGGCTAAAGAATAGAGTGGCTTAAATGGAAACATTTAGATGGTGCCGTTAAGTACAGGAGAATGTGGAACGGAAGGAGGCAATAGATTCGTGTCAGTAAAACTTGGCTTCTTAGCTGTCATCTCAGATGGAGGAAAGAACAAAGAAGTTCCGTTCAGGAAAGAGCCGTTGTCTTTCAAGATGAATAGTTAGCACATCAACCATCCACGCACTGAAAGTCTTGATTTTTGAAGTATGTACATCCCATTACTGCCACACGTTATTTCCAGCGATCCTCATAAGCAGTCCTTGTCCTACTTGCAATGTTTCAAGATTTGGAAATCACACTTTCTCTCTTAATAAGCGATTAGATAGGCACTACTATATACAGCATGTGATTGTATAGAAAACTAGTTCACATCCCAATATCTCCTTCCTTCTGCTAATTCCATATGACACTCTTTTAGTAGCGTAAACTGGATCTGGATCAATGGATCTCTGCTTGTAAAAATCTGCTAACTTTTTATTTGAAATTAGTGTATGGAAAGAGAAAGTGGGGTGCGAACTCTGCGAACTAGTTTTTTGGTCTGTATAATGAACTATATAGCGTAGCGGCACATCGCAGAGACGTTGCATTGGAAGTTAAACGAGTAGGTAATTAATCTAATTAAATATCAGGAGGATGATGATAATAATATAAAGAACAAAAGATTTGACTGTAAAGCTACATTTACATACACCCAGTCATTTCGTTTTCCCGCTCAATTCCAGTTTTTTTTTGTGTGTTATGGTCTAGTATCACGACGACGCGACTATACCGACCATGAGTCCGTATTTCGAATGTGGAAAATTACCTTTCTGCAAAATAAATATAAAAGCTACTTATGTGTATGCAAAATGAACAAATATGTACAAAGGCTTGGAGTCATCGCAGGCATCTGCAATTCCCATCGTTAATAATACTATTTGAAGAAATAGAAAGTAGAAATGGTATTTAATTATCATAAGTGAATCTTTTAGAAAATGACTCCACACTCCACATATAAACTACATACAAACCTTCATTTATAGCTAACAACAAGTTTTGTTGATGTCAAATGAGTACATTAAGAGCAGAAACTCTTAAAAAACTAATTATGATTGGAAAAAGTCTTCAATCTGCAAATATAAAGCATTTTTTAGTACTCATGCATCAATTAAATCTGCAAATATGACTCATCAGTTAAACTGTCCTAAACCTAATTGATTTCTAATGTACATAATAGTATGTATTATGTATTGCTTGGTGAGGTATTTTATATATTTATTTATCTACATTTTGTGTTTGAAATATTATGTCAGACCAGATATCCTCCCTGAAGTACTTCAATATTTTGCCATGCGGAATAAGAAAACTTAATTGTGTGATGTTTTTAATACTTAAGTAGAAAACATCTAGTCTAGACATATGTAGTATAGATACTACTGTGCAAACAGTGAATCATCATCTCACATAGACATTATAATATAGGACGAAGTTGGGCGGAAGGTACACGTACACCCACAGCAGAGCCGGGGAATTAACGAAGAGCTTTCATCCTTGTATAATAGATGAGAAGATGAAAGGCCGTACATTCGTTTGTAAGTAGGTGGGTAATTAAGTCGGTTGCACTCGTACATGCACGCAATTAGTTACAAAGACAAGTTCATGGAGTAGGAGGCAAGAAAGATGCCCGCTGTGAAGCTTTCGGCATTCATTGTTACCCACTCGTTTCATTAGTAGCATTTGTGTTGAGATCCTGTGTCCTGATTCCTGACACTTGGTCCTCAGTAAAGCTCATTCATTACATTCATTAGTCAAATTATTCTAGTAGGACCTAGTACAACTAGCTAGTTTAGTGTATTTAAACCCCGAAATAATTCAAAAGACCAGCAGCGGAAAAGGAAGGTTCATAACATCATAACCTATTTCATGTTTTACGACAATTTTGATATTTTCTAGTGATGTAAGTATAATTTCATATGTAGGTACATGCTTTTCGTTCTTTTCGCATGAAGCAAGATTAATGCTAATCTTCTCTTTCATAAGTCTTCATCGTCACATGTAAGACTCATCCTTGCGAAGCCTTTTCAGAGTTATGACTTGTCACAGAAATTAATCCAATAATAAAGTGGGTTTCACCACGAAGTGCCACTAAACCTTGTGGAGTACTGCTACCTAGCTAATTTATCTGTCATCTAATCATAAGAGCATGTCTTTCTATGGAGTCATTTGCTAGCATTAATTAAGGTATCTATCTGAGTCTTTTCGTAGATAAAACCCTCTGAATAAGAAGGCAGACAGTTATTCACAGCACATACTTAATATTTGCTACGATACGTAGTACATGGCATCAGACCAAAGTCAGAAGAAAAGGACGCTTGTGTGGTTTGAAAGGCTTATAGGTACATCTTCCACATGTCCATGGTATGCATTAGTGCTAAAATCATACCGTGGGATTCAGACACGTTTTTCCAAATTGTATTATTAGCTCGTGTATTTTCTAATGCAAATGAAAGACAAATCTAATATCTGCTCACATAGATATAATTGAAATTAGATACACATGAATTATTCATACGGATATTCTCCGAAATTCAAAGGAGCTTGAAACGTAGATGAACAAAGACACTCTCAATGTCGCTAAATTATTTATATTGCCTGTTACCAGTGAAGAACTAGAAGAGTGATGCAGCACTCAAGTGAGCTACCCTAGGGCTAGGTGCCACTGCATAATTAGATTACTTAAAACACGTTCACCTGCGCTTCAAAACCTTTTATGATCTACACAATTTTGCAATTCTCTTGTAATTA
Organism: Tomocerus nigrus; assembly: GCA_019776505.1. NCBI lineage: Eukaryota > Metazoa > Arthropoda > Collembola > Entomobryomorpha > Tomoceridae > Tomocerus > Tomocerus nigrus. The sequence goes on from JABASI010001739.1 coordinate 17,184, forward strand.
TTGCTCAAAAGAAAATGTAGGCCCTACTTAAATGCACCAACTAAACTACTACGTACTTACTCGTACTTATTTAAGACATAATTGTTGTTGTTAAATACTGGGCATAATCCCATTAATAAAACCTGGCTTGAAAATTGAATTGGTACTTGTGGTTGTATTTATGAATTTTGAAATAAAACAGTGGTATCCATCCAGACAGACACTGCTGAATATTATCAAAAAAGCTCTTTCTCAGTGCAATTAACAGATTGCTCTACAAAATCCTAGAGAATTTTTCTGATAGTTTTATTGTTACCGGGTAGCCTCTTAAAGGAATGAATCACTGAGTACAATTTTGCTTCTGATACATCTACATTGTTCCGCAGCAATAATATTGGAATTTATTAAAAAATTACAGTTGGATATTAGGTGTCGGCTAGGCAGATTGTTACATTATAAAAATATTCTTTACCTACATAAAATTCAGCCTCAGCCATGCCATGTAGCAAACTTTATGCTATGGATTTACGTTTTTCAAACTCTGTCCATCTATTTATTTAGTAATTTCAAAATTCCAGTGACCACCAAAATCTGAGTTCAATGCATTGCAAATGTTTAGAAGGAGCTATATTTTATCTTCATTGGTGTCTGGGGTACTGAATTACTGAAGGTCTTTATTTTCTTAATTACTACGATACCTCATTTTCATTACTACTCCAACTCCACTGTTTGATACTAGTAGACCAGACCACCTCTGGTGAGCTAAATAAAAAGAGCTGTCATAGACTTTCTTGGCCATGAAAAGATTTGCGAAAGAATAATAAGAGAAAGTAAAGAGAATGAAAAGTAGAAGTTGCATTGGGCTGCATTGTTTAATTTCATTTTGGGATTAGGTTGGCCAGATAGTTTTGAGTTTAACTGCAGAGAATTTTAGTGTCGCTCCAGTCAAAGACATGCACAGATGCAATAGATTCTCTGAACAGTTTATGAAGTAGGTACTCTATTCTATTGAATTCAGTTGCAGGCAAAAAATAGGGAATAGCTTGAGCAAGTGGAAATTTCAATGTAAATCCAGGATCATAATTCACGGAATGACTAGGGAAGTTTAAATTGCCTGCTTAGCCAGTTCAGTTAAAGTCAAGTTAGGGGTTGACTTTACGTTTTCTCGAGATTTAGGTCAAACTATAAGTTTCCAGTGTAGCATAAACGGGGCAAGCTACTACATAGGCTGTTGTGTGCAAGATAAACCACTCGACATACAGGACAGGAAAGACAATCCTATCTTAACTGAAGTAAAGGCCGTCGATGCCAATTCCGCAGAATAATGTTCAACAAGAACAAGAACTCCCAAAACAAGAGACTATGTATATCTCTAATAGACAAAGTTCAATATACTTTTATGTAGAGGCAACAATATGTAGAAGAGTCCCTCGCTCGGTACCTAGGCATATAATTTTAGTCATGCTCAAAGGGCCAAGTCTCGAATCTAGAGCGGAATACTTATGTCATGTTGTTGGCGGGTAGTTTATAGCATTTGTGACTTATACGACGACATTGCGGACAAGTTGAGATGCATTTACAGATATACCTACTATTACACTTATTATTACTTAGCTATAGATAATGATATTTGTACTAAGGTATGCTATCTGATATGAAGTTAGCCGTTGATAGCGTTTGAGATTGCGAAGAGTCGTAAACTGTGGTTGTTCCCATCAAACATCTCAATCCCCCCCTCATAATCCTTATCACACATACCTTTAGGAGACTAAATTGCATGCAATCCAATAAACGTTATTTCCTCCAAATGGAACAGATCCTTATCTGTAGTGACTATAAAACATGATCAAAGACTTGCAAACATTAAATCAAATCAAGATTGTATCTATAAATAGGGCTATTGAGGACTAAACGGGGATAAGTAGATTCTCTCTATGTTACTACCACACGAACTAAAATCCTTCGTACACACACAGTATGCATTATGCATAGAAAACATGCGATAAATTATAATTTAATATCTTCGGCTCCATAAATACTGTACGCTAAAGTCACGGCGGGGAAGTTGTGTGTGAAAATTGTAGATTTTAACAGAACTCGTAAACCGAGATCATTAATGTATTTTCTGTTTGCCATCCAGGAAATATTGATTGACCATGAATCCTTGTCTCTTTCAGATTTTGGGGAATCCAGTGAAAGTGAAGATCGGGAAGGAAAGGAAGTGAAAGCGGCAGTGGAACTGTTCATCATCAAATCCGTGCTAAGGACACAAACGAGCTATCAGATTTATCATTTGTGCGAGGGAGAGACGACAAGACAAGAATAAGGACGCAGAGAAGTTGACAATAAAAAGGAGATAAAATAATCAGAGTCAAGACAGGCGGAGAGAAAGTTGAGGTTGACCGAGTCTTGAATCCTGGTGTCCCCAATTCATATCGCTATATAGCGGGGAGCTCTAGAAATCTTATATAGGGTAGCTTGTTGGTGGAATTGTAGATAAACCACGAGAGAGGATTCGAGGAGTACGAAACGATAAAAATGTCAACCAGTGGAGGGAGTGCTTGTGGAAGTCGACAAACTCCCGGTTCATCCACATCGACAGATAACTCATCAGCAAGTGGGTCAATGGCTCACCATAATAAAAAAGACTTTGGGAAAAAACACCGAAAAATCGTTCGGATATTGACAGTCATTGCTTATGTCATCAGCGTGTCCACGGCGGCTCTTCTCCTCAGCGCTTACTACGTGTTCATCTGGGATCCGAGTCCGACACCGCAGAAGAATTCCTCAGACACGACGACAACAATGGCCCGTGTCGGAGGGACGACCAGTCCGGGATCCCACTATTATCTTCACGGAGGCTCGAATGCCTACAGCAGGTACAATTCCTTCGCCCTCAGTGCATCTCAGCCCGACGTGAGCAAATACCCGAAGTCGTCCAGAAAAGGCTACCACCACAACACGAAGCCGACTCAACATCAAATCCCTACTCCCCAGTCACTCATCATGGAGACACTGGTGCTTAGCAGCACGACACCCCAACCGCCCTTCAAAAACACTCCGCCTCCTCCTATTCCCCGAATTTCCCATTCGCAAGACAAGAAATTCAGCTCGGCTCCTTCCTTTTAACACGCCACGGCCGCCGCGTGTCCAAATTTTGGAATTACTCCTTTTCTCTTTCTCTCTTCTCTTATTACTGTCTTTAATATTTGAGTCTATAGATATAAGATACCTCTCTGGGGTACCGCTAGTTTACTTACTCTGTAATATTAATTATTTATATACATTTGAACTTTATTATGAAGATAAACGCAAGGGAGGAACTATTTACTGACGGAATTTAATTTATTTATTAGTAGAATTACTACGTTTTCCCGCCATTACTTTGTACAGTATTCATTTTCTTGTTAGAAAGAGGTAAAACCTTTTGTTCGTTTGTATTTATTAGTAGTTTTGGTGTTGATTGTCGAAGAAAAGGAGATAAACTTTGTATATCTTGCACTTTATCTTATCGTATTGTACCGGAACCACCAAAATAATACATTTCTATTCTATTTACAGATACATAACATATAAAGAAAATATTTCGATGTAAGTACTAAAAAATAATAATAATATAATCTTGTCACGTTGATAATTCCTTGGAATCATCCTATATACCCAACACTCCAGAAATCCCATTAACTACTTGAAAGTATCTTGATATTGTAAATAGATACTGTTAGGTAACTGAGAAAAGTGTCAAGTACTATGGAAAGTGTGACTGTTGCCCCAAAACAAACAGAATTTTAGATAAATGAGCAACATGTTACATTAGACACAGATAGTAAACAGGAATAATAGTTTATTGTTTATACGAAGATATAGAATATTTAGCCAAGAAGTAGAATGTTCGTAGTATATGAGGAAAACGTAGAGTTAGTCTGTGCTGTAAATTCCCTCTTCCCACACACATTCAAGATGTACCAAGAAGAAATAGACGATTAGACTCAACTCGAAGAAAATGAAGACCCTTTCTCCACTTTCTCTCAGGGGAAAGGCAAAACCGACTGCTCTTCTACTTTTACTGTAAGTATTACTCTTCGTACTGTATACACATTGTATATTATCGTACTGTTACTACATATAGACTTTTATCACGGCCAAGCCAAAGATGATGATACTACTGTCGTGCTATGCAAAGATATGTTTATGTTATGTATGTAGATACGAAATGAATAAGTAGGCTAGTCTTGACAAGATAAGATATTATGAATACTGTGTACATAAATTATGTGTATGTAGTGGAGGACAAAATAGGCCATGCACTTAACAACACACGAAATTACATCAGAAGAAAACTTACCTACATACTATACATTATGTTTAATACATTATGTACAGAAATAATAAACTTATTATGTACATGCATAATACATACACATAGAACATGTTACATATTGTGCACTGTATTACAATTTTGTAAGACAGCCTGTAAAATAATGTGTCATTTTATCTACTCCAACTGAAATGTTTATTTAATAGAATCCTTCTTGATATTATTATCATAAAATATGTAGTAAGTAATGGAAATGGGGTTTTACGGCAATTAAATTACATATTATGTGTTATGTTTATGTATGCATTAAATAGTATTAGACGAAATGCATCTGTACTTATTATGCTGTTGTTGTATTTCTAATCTGATTATAATATATGTCCATAAGATTTCCTACATTTATTTTTACTCCGTTGTCTCAATAAAGTTTATTGTCTAATAAATGAATGCTGAGCGGACTTATTGTAGTAGCATTCCATTCCTGGTACTAAAAGAGTAGCGAAAAGCATTTACTAAATAGAATCTCTCTAGAAAAGAAAGTATAAGATTTGCATAGAAAACGTATAGCTATTTACATATTGCAACTTATCAGGAAATGGGGGAATAGGAAAACTGCAATGGGATTTGTCCTTGGAATTTGAGAAAATGGTGATATGGGGGGCTTTGTTCTGACTTTGTGAAACTGCATGTGGACCTACGACCTACTCACAGCTGGCTTAACAAAATTAAACGGGAATTAAATTACGAGACAATAGAATCTTATTAAAAATCTGAGAAGTTCCTCCTCTTCCCAATAAAAATGCCAGTTCTCTTGTCATGAAATGATTTTTTAAGTGAGGGAGCTATAAATTCTTGTAGAAAAGGCTTTAGGAAAAGCCGTGTTTATGGACTAATCAGTCTGGGCCGGGGAAAAAAGAGCCAGCAAATCAAACGGAAGGAAGAGGCAGGAAAACAAGGAGGCCGTAGGGACTCCCTGTGTACACACAGAGAGAGACAGGGAGATGGGTGTCATTAAACGTGGCCGTAAATTTCCCTTTGATTACTTTTCGGACGCTTCCCTTATTACCTCTTTCTGCCTCATCTCCCCGGCACATCACATCACATCAGTTCTGAGTTGAGTGGATTCATCTGAAAAGCAGAGAAAAAGCTAGGAAGGAAACTGGGAGAGCGGCAGACTATAGCGCCAACGCCCCTAGCTCTCTCATACACAATCCTCGTCTAAAGTCATTTTAACCCGGCTGCCCTATTAGCCTCCAGAAAAAACTACTGCGCCTTCACTTCTATCCATCTACTTAAAGCGTTACTTATTGTTAGCTCTTCTTACAGTCTTTGTAACCTTCCCCCAGTCATATACATTACGCCACGTTACCAAAAGCTACGCTCGTACTTTTCGTAGGCACTGCCGCAACGTAAACTTACAGTGTATTTACTAAATCGCGAAACGTGCTGTTATTAATTATCCACGGACCTAAAAAACAATTTTAGAAAAATAATATTTTCTTACATTCCTTTTTTGATTGACTTTGGACTAGTTTATTTTATTTCTAGTTTAAAATAAACGAAGATGAGGATGAATCTTCATGGTGGCACTTG
>JABASI010001740.1:0-23071 GCA_019776505.1 Tomocerus nigrus
CAACCGTCGACCTGTTGTAAGTTGCTATTTGCAACCAAGCTGTCTCAGAATACCACTTTAGATTTTACAACCGATTTAGCGTTACAACCAGCTACAACCAATCCTGCAACTACCTCAGAATAAGCTCCCAGTAGATTAAAAATTGTTGTAAACAAACACAAGCTTTTTCCCTAATGGGTATGTCTAAAATTATAAGCCTTAGGACTTATATAAAGCTGTCGTATTATTTTTATCTTGTGCTGAAAATTGCAGAGTGCGTACGAGTTCAAGTTCAAAATAGGACTTACGGCATAGATTTTGTTGTTCAAAACAGCAACTCCAAGTGTAGAGCGGCGAGCATTCAAAGTCGGACCTGAAGCCCATTTTCCTGTCTGGGGATCAAATATGTCGACCGTTTTGACTCTAAAAAACGTATATAAATATACGCGGTTTTAATAACTATAGATGATTACACAGTTCTGTCGGATTATAGGGAAAAAATTAACTTGCTTTACCTTAATGATCCGTTGAAACCTAAAAGTGAAAATATAAAAAATTAAATTAAAGTAATAATATTTGAAGATGTTTATTTACATGAATAATTTTTAATTTGTTACCTCCAACTGCGTAAACTTTCCCTTGCACAACAGCCAAACCTATATTAAATAAATGCATGCATTTAATTTATTTTATAATTTAAATTACAGACTTTTTATGATTATTGAGATTATTCAAACCTGCTCTGCATCGTCTTGTTGGCATATCCGCCAAAAGTCTCCATCTCTCCTCCTGCCATGATAATATTATTATTTTCATATTGTACATTGAAGAAAGATTCATTATTGTTAGTTAAGTATGAAAATAGTCTCAATTAATTTACCTTAAAATCAAATGCTTCAACAGCCCGAATGGCTTTAGGAGCTTGTCCACCTACAACAAGTAGAACCTTGGGTAAGCCGACAGGTTGTCTCGGCTTCGTTCTTGGACTAGCAAAAGTTGCTTTCTGCTCTCCACGCAATAAGTGAAACTTCAAGGCTTCAATTAATAGATCCTTGCACTTAGGAGCTCGTAACAGATGATTATCTTCATCTACGCGGTGAACCAAATAGTCTTGTGACAGTAATGGTAATCTAACATGCTCCATTAGCATTGGCACGTGCTCACGACGTCTTTCTTGATCGTTGTTAACCCAACTCAAAACGCACTCGAAGACTTTCTCTTCCGATGGAACTGTCAACTTGTCACTAGATATTAAAGCTGCGACCTAAAAATCAATCATGAGAAAAATAGTATTAACAATTCCCCATTTTTCTAAAATCCATAACAAGTAAAGGGTTTTCATTTTTATTTATACGTTAATAATATGTGTAGGTAGGTACCTGTGGTGCAGTCAAAGCTAAGTATTCCTCTCCTTCCACAACTTCCGAAAAGTGAAATTGAATAAACAAATCTGCTGCTGCCAAGAGATCAAGACACCCGTGTAAATCAGCAAAAGCACGAATTCCTAAGCAATTCGAAGGATGCAACTGTGACTTGAGGAAATCGGAACATGCTTCTTTAACGTCGGATAATTGTAGGAGATTAGCAGCCGGCAGAAGGTTCTGGACTGTGTCTTCTGTAATGCTTATTTGTCCAGTATATACATATCTGTAAGAGATGATACATTTTATTATAAAACCAATGCAACAAATGTCTTCTTCCTAACAATTCCACAAATAATAGCAAAAACTTACGAAACAATTTGTTGTAAAGCCATAGGGTCAACATCTTGAATCGTGACGCGATCTTTTTCTCTTTCCTCAAAAGATGTGAACATAGCATAAAAGTATGGTGAACAGGAAGCAAGAACCATACGATGGGCAGGTATCTCTGTAGGAGGATCAGTTCCAGCTACAAGTGTAACATCACACATAACCATTGTTCTAAAAGAAAAAAATTCATTAAAATTAGAACCCTTTCAAACACTGGAATTGAATTTTTGAATTTACATCGGGTAATAACAAAGAAAAAGAAAACCTACTTTCTAAGAGTATCCAATGTATTGAACGCTTTTTCAAAATGCTCAGGATTTTTAAAGGGAGGTTTAAACTCATCTTCCTCAGGATAGTTACTAGGATTTCGCTGTGAACTTTCATCCAATGAGTTTTGGCTTGCATGCCGTAGAAGCAACCCTCCAAACCTAAAAGAAAAATTAATCACACAATTTAATATACAATTATGCTTGTCAAAATAAAATACATGATCAAATAATTAAACTATTTCCATAATTAGTTAGTTCTAGTTCTATAGTTATAATTAAGTATAAGGGGGCAAGGAAAAATTTGTGTCATGGAATTCTTACTTGGAAGCGGATTCAGTTGGTGTTGGCAGTTCCATTTTGTTGGAAAAAATACCTATCTGCTCTTTGATTTAAACTAACGTAAAGTATTAAATTGATCAGCCTTTCGAGGTTACTTAAATCTATCTCTTTCGAAAATGAAGAATATATCTCGTAATAACAATTGCGGGCCGTAGTTGTAATTTGTAAATATAATATTACACTATAACACTAATTATTTTAAATAAAAGTTTCATACATAGCCATCCGAGAGGAAGTAGCTGACAATTATTATGCGTGTAGTTTTTAGTTTCTATAAATCTATACTAAACAATTTAATTTGGTTTGTTTTTGTATTTATAAGGTCTACGTTAAATAGTCGTATAATGAACAGTGATTCAAAAACGCGATTTTTGCTCAACTGTTTACAAAGGTATAATATCCGTTTTACATAAATAAAGTTGCAACAATTACGCTACTGCTTTGACAGATGTATTAATTATCAGTACAGGAATTCCGTAAATTTAAAGTTACTTATATTTAAGGACACCAAAAAGAGTAGTTTCTATCATCATTTTTTGTATGTAGTATTAGTGAAGTATAGTCACAAAAAGAGACTTGCAAATACTTCCTTTAATAAAAACGATATTTAAAGATCATCACAGGTCACTGTCAAATACACCACAAACCACCTTGAACAAGACGTTCCAGAAAAGGTTAACAAAGTCAAAGATTACACGCCAGGTAAGACAAAGAAGTGATTGTAAAAGTTTTCTGTACGATTACGACGTTTCTGTATCACTGGAACTGTCTCTCTAATGCTTCTATTAATGGTTTAATTTTACATACAGTAGAATTTCCAACAGTTGTCTTTTAAGGAATGGAATTACTACAATTAAGTAACTATAACGTGGTCTCTCTATTCAGTAACTGAAGAAAAATTGCCTACTGAGCTACAATGAGTACCAATTTGCACAACCAATAGGAAAAGTAACTATTACAATTTTTTGCAAGCCTATATAGTCTTAAATTAATTTTTTATTGCCTATTATATTCTTCCTAGACGTCCGGATGTACGGCTAATCTCTTCTCTCTTGGTGCTTCATTGACAGTGAAAAGTTTACGAGAGTTTAATAGCATCTATCTTATCCTTATCAAATACAATTAAAAAGTGTTCGATAGCGATAACTATAAATTCACAAACTGATAAGAGCTGTTTACTCCACTTATAAATAAACACCTTAATCTGTATGTTTTGCTTAATAAACTTTCGACGATAAATATACTTTTCCCTATTTTCCTTTACTTTACAGTAGCATTGAGTTTAGTACACAAAAATGTTAGTCTTTGTTCAATACTTGGCTATTGGCTATGACTTGACTATTGCATTAACAGAGGAGGCTCTAATGACAACTGCAGGAGTTTAATATCAAGATACAACTGGAACTGGCTAGATATTCTGTAGTAAAAATCTAGTATCAAGAACAATATTATAATTGCTAATTTTTAGACTAGTGGAAAATCTTGGAGTTTTGGCCAAAAGTGTACCTTTTATCGATTACATAGACAAAATAGTCACTAATTTTAAGTACAACATTTAGATTAACTTTTACAAGATTAAGGGTTGTCGTTTTTTGTTTCGGTCTGAGTTGTTACATTAACTAAGTCGCGTCAAAACAAACAGTGATTTACATAAACTTTTTCAAGAATAGACCATTAATAATTAAATAATTACTATTTTTATATGATTTAGAGTTAATTAATTGAGCCGTGTCTTGTCTCGTTCTTGTCACTTCTTTAGTAGTAGCGTCCTTAAATATAGATTTCCATGTTCCAGAAGGTGAGGTATGTATATATTTTTCTCTATTTATCAGTAATATATTTACGAAATATTGAAGTATAAATATGAAATGTGTCGTTTATAAATTTTGAATCTGAAGAAATATTTAGAATGATAGATAGATAGGATGATACAAATCAAAAGATAATTGGCAATTACAATCAACAAATATATTAGGGTGTTACTACACTACTCCAGCGAATATTATGACCTGACATGACCTGACTGTACAAAGAGCAAGACACCAAGAGTGGAGATTGAGGAACGCAGAGATACACACTGAAAAACGAATATTTCCTAGAGGAGGTTGAAATGATTTAACGATGTCTTTAGCAAGACCTACTACAGGATAACCGACTAAATTAATTCAAACGGAAAATTTGGCAAAATCGACGAATTATTAACAAAAATTTTGAGAATTAACAGGAAGGAATAGTAGAAAACACCTTCACCTCTAGCCTAAGTCTAAAAGTTATAACCAACCAAGGAAATACAAAGAACTGTTCAAACTCAAAGCGCTAACGGTCAACATTGCAGAACAGCTTTTAAGCCAACTGCACCTGCTTTGCCAACACTTTTTGCTTATCATCATTTTTTATCATCCTCATTTTGCTAGCTGTAAAAAACACACCCTCTCCTCTGTGCCCTGTTGTACAGGGAGAGATACAACTTTGCTTTGTAACGGTTTGTTTACCTTTTTTGTCAATGCATATAATATTACGTAATCACTGGTAATTAAATTAATTATCATTTCCTTTGTTTATGATGCTTGCATATCCCATGAATCAACGTTGTATTTGTTTTTAATCTGATGAATTATCTGGATAGGCTCTTTTGTATATAAATTATTAATAACAAAACTGAGATATAGGCATAAATGGGCTAAACACTCGAAAAACTTTTCATGCTATTTCGTCCATAAACTGCAAATTACTACAGGAAAGACAAAATTTTATTTTATGCGGATTCGCCCAAAAAATTCAGAAAGTTTAAAATCAAAACAAAGATAGTAAACATATATAAATGCGACACTTCGAAATGCAAGTAGCTCGACAAAATATTTATATATTTACAAAATATTTATATTCTGTATTTAAACGATGACATTTTGCACAATTATGTAAATATTTGCAAGGAAATTTTATGGATGTAAAAATAAACTCGGAAACATGTTTTAGTCTATAATGGAAATTAGTATTTATTTAAAAATATTTAGGTCGCAATTTAAAAACGCTATTACGGCTTAGTGTTTTTAATACAATTTTATTCAAAACTTAAGTAGGACACATTTTATATTTATACAATTTAGAAAAAGATTTTGCACGTAAATCTTATTCATCTGTATTTATTATCGCTATACACAAAAAGAATATTTTTTCTGCTTGGTAAACATTTTGCAATTTCGTATCATAATGGCATTCATGGCATATTGCAGAGTGGGATGCGGTGGCAAACAGTGTACATTGTTGTATACTAGTATGAATGAAGCATCCATGAAGTATCATATAAAATGGTCGTTTCTTTCTACAACCGCTCTGACTCCATCACTTCTTCTGGAATAGCTTCCACTGTAGAAGATCCATTTCTATTTGTGTTTTGAGATCCATCATTCCATGGCTGAACTTCTCCGGAAGCGAACACAATATAAAATAAATTGTCCAGAAAATAAACTGCGGCTGCTATATAGAAAACTAGTTGCCAATCAGATAAACTCCCCTGTGACAAAAATGAAAATCAGGCTGGATATTACCATCAAAGTAAAAGTTCTGATCATCATGAATGTCAGAATGTCTCATTCTATTCTATTTTCTCAGAATGACATTAGCTTACTTTATCTTTGATTATGCTCCCTGCGACATAAGGGGCAAAAATTCCTCCGACATTAGCCACTGCGTTTAGTGTAGAAAAATGATTACTGTCACTTGAATAAAGCTAAACTAACTACATTAACTACATTAGCACATCTATACACAGACAGACAGTATGGAAACACATTTAAAGTTTGTGAGAAAATATTATGGAGAAGCAAAAATTAATAAAATTGCATCATTATTTTGTAGTCAGTACTCATTATTACCTCCATTGCAGAGGCCCATCAGTAGACCGCTGTGGTTTGGTGAGATATCAACATGATTAATTTGATAACCTCCTCCAATAAGGCCACTGAGAGCAACGGCAACTGTCAACAATGATACAGCTATTTGCCTGTCGCATCCAAAATATGTTGCACCAGTTAACATTAGTGCACAGCCCCAATGGCCTTTACAAAATAAGATAGATACATTTTCATCAGTATGTTGCTCATATATTATGAAAATTCATCGGGTAAATGTTTCAGTGACCTTTCCTAAGCCTATAGAAAAAGTAGATTAAAAATCGTCGTTGTTTACCAATCGTGTTAAAGAGTTTCCTTGATTCAGTTGCCGATAGGATTTTTCTTGCTCTGAAAAAATCTCCAAATTGGCTAACACAGATCGCACTTAATAACATACAGAAAAAAGGCAACGCAGATAACCAGCAGTTCTGTCATATCAAATTAGCGATTATAACAACTTATTCCTAAAGAATTACTGGAATTTTATATTCTTTCTTATAAAATATAAAATAACGAGATGTATTCAGATAACAGGGAAATATATTATACCGTTTGAATGTCAAATCTCAAAACCTTATCCATGTATGTAGGGAGCTCCGTCATCAAAGTATACAATCCCCAACTATTTCCAGTCTGTGCGACGAGAATGGCCCACATAGGCATTGACATCATAATATTTCGCCACGGGGTCGCATTTGTTTCCTGCCGAATCGAAAATAAACATCATTTAGTATATCCTTCGCTTTTATAGAAGGATAATAATATCTCACCATGCACATGCAAGTGTTTATCAAAATAAAATTCAGGCTCAATATGCGACACAAGAATATTTTATGTGCACTAAAACGATCATCATACTCGTGTACAATATTAGCAGACATCATTGACACTTAAACTCAAGACTACATTGAGAGGGTGAAATATATGACACACAGATTAGTCATAGCTCTAGAATCTCGTGATCAATCTGTTTACTAATAATTTTATGTGCAGCAATAGAGCAGTAGACACTAGATTAAACGCGTTTATATCGGTATAGGGTATACATTCATTTTCACAAAGATTTGATTGAATCATTGCAAAGATCTCGTGATTGCCAAAAGAGAAGTGTCGTTCAGTGGTAAAAGGCAAAAGTACCTACAACGCAAATTCTTTGATACTGCTTTACGAATTGGCAGATAATTACCTTGGACGTCTGACCTTCCAAAGCTCCTTCGATATATAGCCGTTCCTCATCACTGATTCTAGGATGATCTGAAGGCTTGTCGAACAGAAGAAAACACCAAAATACAAACCAGACGCATCCCATCAGCCCCTCAACGTAAAAGACACCAGGCCATCCCATGCCAAGGAAATTGTAATGAATTATCATGCCACTGATAAATATTCCACACATTGTCCCAGCTTGATTTCCTACAGGAAGTATATATAACTGCCTTGATGACACTTATTACTGCATGACTACATATACCAACTTGCATACAAATTCATACAAATTATAGTTAGAGTTGAAAAAATTTTTCACGCACCAGCGTAAATAATTGCTCCGAATTTGCATCTCTCAAGTGGAGGACACCAGTGAGCAATGAGATAATGAGTAGCTGGAGGAATAAAACCCTTTAAAATTCAACGTAAACAAAAATGACATTTAAATATTTTTATATTTAGGAAATATGTTAAGCTCGGGAATGTAAACCATGTTTTAAGAAAATAAATAGAATAAAATTAAAAATTGTATTTTTTCATCACTATCATCATGAATCGAATTCTTTACAATTTCATGAATTCTTTTACCTCGCCAAGACCTTGGATGACTCTGACAATAATCAAAGGAATCATTCCGTAGCCAGCGGCTATGGGTGTAAATAAGGCAAAAATCGAAGCAACTAAGAGTCCTATTCCGAAAGACCATTTCGCACCGAATTTGTCAGCGAATAGTCCGGCTGTTGAAATATTCAGAATAAACCCTTTTAACAATAAAAAGTAATTTATTTGATCAATACCCGTAAAAGTACAGAATGAAAATATTTGCAAACCTGGAACGTGCGTAATTATGTAGCCCCAGAAAAATGAACCTAGAATAATTCCTTGATCTACTGTGTTCCATTGAAAGTCTCCATAGTTGGAATTAGAATTTTCAGTTATGAAAGAAGAATTAATCGTAGAACTCCTAATGCTTCGTAAATTGGAGCACACGACTTCATTTTCACTAATGCTATAATTTAACAAAGAGCTACTATTTGCATCGATTGTCTCATAATATTCTTTTGATCTATTTCGATCTTGACTGTCTTTTTGACGGACCATTCCGACAATTGCCATTGATAAATTAGATCTGAGCATCTTTAAATAGTAAAAATAAAAGGTTAATTTTTACACTATATAATAAACTAATAATACAATTTATTTTAAATATATCAAAATTTGTAGTTTGTAATTTTATCATTTTAATATTTTTGGTAAACGTACGTAAGACACTGTCGAACCAAAGAATGTTAAAATCCCAAACGTATGACGGCATCCTTAAATATACGTAACCATTTTAATTCAAGCGATTGCTATGTAATGTTTGTTTAAAATTCAATTTACTCAAAATAAAATTTTTAAAACGAGCTGGAAAGATGATTACCCCATCCATCTGTAATTACAAAAATAAAATCGGTTAAATCGAAACGTATTTTTATACATCAAATAAATTATTTCATATGTATCGGTATCGACAAAAAAAAACAGTTTGAAAAGCTTTATACCTGGAACATCTTTTTTCTCTGAGCAGCTGGGCTCAATACCATTTTCGATTGCAATTTGGCGAACTCTAAATTTTTTTTTCATTTCCAATTTTTATTAAATCTGATTTTCAAAAAGGTAGAAAAACTATTTTGAGGTGGTTAAATAAAACTTTTAAAAACATATACATAGCATGTAGGAGAGAAATCCTACAATTTGGAAATAATATTAGAGTGAATATTGTGAGAATAAATAATTCTCTATTTCAGCGCAAAACCATAATTACTAATGGTTTATATATTTTATAAATTCTTTGTAGAGAAAACATCGTTAAATTTTTGGTACTGGAAATGCTTCAATAAATTTCTTTAGTGGTAATGAAATTTCATGAAGTATCGATTTGTTTTTATGTTTTGAATCTGCTTATAGCCCTCTATGTACTTTTCACTAAGCTATTAACCTTATTATGGATATTAAAAAATAAAACAACAATGGTTAATTTGTTTACTTTTGAGCATTACGTGGAAATGATTTAATAATTATTAGTAGAATGTACCTTGTGTATGCTACGTTGTTTTGATTGAATTTGTAAACTACCCTGAAAAACATGTTCTTAAAGAGCAATTAAAATTACATGTGATTCTTCTGAAGATTAAGAACTATGGAATTTAAAATCTGTCATTAAATTTCCACCGTCATTCACACAAATGTTAAAACAACCGTATTGTATGTATTTGGAAAATCGGAAATAAAATAGTTTTATGATGACTGGATTGGCATTTTTGAAAAGTTATACTTTTTATTCTCAGTTACTAAGCAAAAGTGTGTATAGAATGGTAGTTTTATGTAGATTTTATTATCCTGCCAGATACAATCCATGTAAATTAGAGAGTGTAATAATTTCAATTGATTTCCTATTGTCTATCAACCATTTTAGATTCAAACCTGTACAATAATGCACAAATTATTGCTACTTATCTACATATTTCCGTAGATATCATGCAAATTATGATTAAAGACGCGTGTGTACGTAATAATTGCTATACTAAACATTTTATACAGCAAACAGTATTGATATGACATGTATCATTCAAACCATTTTATATAGTATTCATTATTAAATTATTGTTGCTACACATAGAACTATAATACAGCTATAGCTATTCGTTCACTAACTAACGCTAACGATAAATTAATGATTGCACTATATGCGACACATATCTAATTTAAACTGTAAACGATACTAAAAGAACAGAAAAAATTATATCAGCTTTATCAGTACATGTTATGAATATCTAGAATAGAGTTTTAAGTAAAATTAATCATTAATTTTGTATTATATGACAAAAAACATGCATAAAATCTTTTTTTTTGTTGATAAAAGTTATACTAAAATCATGAATACTTAGCACTTGCTTAATTTCAAGGTACAACTACATCACAAATCCCACTATCACTCCTGCAACTTTCATTATATCGAGACTTTGTTAAAGCCCCTATATCATCTTCTTCATTCGTTTCCCCGTTTATTCCATTTGTTTCCAAAGGCCCTTCACTTATGGAAGAGATATGTTTTTCTCTACAAGGAGATTGAGAAAGGGGAGATTGAAGAGGTGCAAAGGTAGAAGTGTTTATAAAAACATTATCAACGTCTGTAGATTCTTGTGTGGAGAAACTCCTCATTAATGGAGAGTAGCTAGGAGAGGATGTTGTCGATGAAGCGGAAGATGATCTTCTGGAAGAATAAAGCGTAGTTATTCGACCGAGAGCTCTAATTGCATTTCCTGTCTTTTGCCATTTCCTCCGAACAAGAAATCGTTTTAATTTATCGGTGGGGATAATAATATCTTTCCTTTCGCTGTCACTTGATTGAATTAGCCAAGTATGTTCCAAGCATTGCACCGCTGTGAGTCGCTTCCTAAGAAATTATTCATATTTTTTTTGGTATAGGTAACATAAAAATCATGGAAAAGTAACTTTAATAAAATTAAGATAAATATTCAAAAATAATATTACTCCTTCCTCTTGACAATCAAAGACGAAATGAAGTCTTTTGCATCCTCAGATACATTTTCGAAAGAATCGTCATCGAAGTCAAATTCTCCAACGGTAATGTTACTGAATGTCTCATTGTCATTATCACCCATGAATGGACTGAGGCCAGAGAGAAGTATGTATGTAATGACACCAATGCTCCACATATCCGTTGATGGGCATATTATGTCATAATTTATTATCTCGGGGGAGACAAATTCAGCTGTGCCAAAAAGGACTCTGATCGGATCCGTCGGATTGTAATATTGGGCAAGACCGAAATCAATTATTTTGATTTGATTCGAAGTTTTTGTCGTGCATAGAATATTTTCGGGCTGAAATTAAAAAAGTATTATTATTTAATGATCTGAAATTATTAAAATATCAGAAAAACTAATACAATTTTTTTTACTTTTAAGTCTAAGTGCATGATATTTTTGCTGTGAATATAATCAACTCCAGCACAGATTTGTCTCAGAAAATCAATGCAATCGTGTTCCGTCAATGTGAAATCGTCAGCGACCACTCGTTCGAACAATTCGCCTCCATTTATTCTAAGATTAATAAATAAAATATTATAGTTGTAGTACATTTCTATAGATCCATGGGCCTAAAACAAATTCTTTTAAATGATCATTTCTCTATTTTGTAAAGTACCTTTCCGTTATAATAACAATTTCTCTTGACATTTCGAAACCATCGATGAGACATAACAATTTCGCATGATATTTCAAATCGTTCATTATGTTGAATTCCAAATGAACTCTCTCCTTATCTTTCGACTTGATGCATTTGATAAACTTCCCCGCATAAAACTCACCGGTAGATTTTTGTACAACCTTAAATCAATTTAGCAATACTTAAAATCATTTTCTTACAGCAGTAATTGATAAAAATTTTACATTATGTTTCAAAAAAGCTATTTAGGTAACTAACACAGCTTTCATAAACGTATCTACAATTCCTAATATTGAGCAACGAAATATTTCTACATTAAGATAAATGGATATTGGTGTTATTATTAACATACTCGAAATACAACTCCAAATCTTCCTTTCCCCAATTCTTCATGTTTTTCATAATGATCAAGAAAAGGCTCGCACTTCATTGTCACATTTTTATATTCTCGTAACAGTAAATCGGAATCAAAGTGATCTTCTTCGTCGCCTATGCACATTTACACAAAGTGACTATTTACAATAATTGACATCAGGTTGATCATTCAAGTATTTCGTCCATATTGGCAAATATAAATATTAGACCATGTAAATGTCTTTACCTTCACTACAATAATTTTGCAATGATGACTGCCGAGAACCAGAGCGATAACTGCCATTGTTACTTTCAGTAGAGGATGAGACGAATATTCTCTCACTTGGAATAGAAGGTTCACCCTTACCATAAGCGTTAACTGCTCGGATTCTGAACTGATATGTTAAATTAGGTGTTGGTTCTGCTACCGTGTAACAAAGCCAGTTGGAGCTAAAAGTTAGAAAATCATTTTCTTATTAAAAAATGAATACAAACTTGTAGTTTAATTGCTGACGGAGTACCTTTGTGGGGTAAGAAGTGTCCAAGTGTCTGTCTGAGCAGTTTCATTAATTGCATTTGTAGAAAATTCAACGTAATATCCAGTTACGGCAGATCCACCATCATAAGGAGATCCTGTCCAAGCTAATAATATAGCATTAGTAACTGGATTGTACTTTGCATCTGGTGGAGAAGTAGGTGGCTCGGGAGGACCTGTGCATAAGTACATAATAAATATCCTATTACATAAACTACATAAAAGCCGTAGAAGGAACTGTGTTGTAATTGATTAGATAGTGTCTCAGTTTTTTAAAGAAATGCAATCTGCAATAATTTACAGTTGGAAGAAACTGATCCTTATAATATTATATGTAATAATAGTATTAGATTACTAAATATATTAAATGAAAAAACCTTCTACAGTTAAAATGCACAAATGAGAATCTTTTCCGGCAGCATTTGACACAGTGACTAAATATTTGCCACTACAATTGTAAGTAATCTTCTCCATGGTCAAAGTAGTGATTTCATTGTTGGTAGAGATGCTTATTCCTCCTTTTCCTGCTAGTGCACTTTCAGAAATCTCTTGAATTAGTTTATAGCTTCCCTAAAAACACGCAAAGCTCATTAAGGCCCATATATGGCAACCTACATACTTCAATCAAATCTTAATAATATGCTTTTAGACAATAAAAGGCTAACATTAAAGAATTTGCTCCATGTCACAGTCGTGTTCTGCAAGTCAAAACTCTGCATCTTAACACGTAAATGAATGGTTTCCCCATACAGAGCAATTAGATTCGTTGGTCCCATCACAATTTTGGGTGATTGTGCAGGTAAGATGGAAAGGACTTGATTTCGCATCAGAGGGATGCAATCTTCTTGTTTCCCAGCAATTACAACTTCTTGAGCTAAACAAGCTTCATGTGCCATGACAATTACTGGACTATCTTCTTCACTCTGAACCTCTTCTGTTGATGCAGTTGAGCTTAACGAGCACTCAATAACTCTACTCACAACATTCGACTCCAAATCAGAACTAAAATTAGAAGAAATAGGGGCTACATGAACTTGGACGCTGCGATCCAGCACTTTGCATTCGTCGGATAAATCTTGAGTTGAAGTATCAAGTGCTTGTTCCTGACACAATGCCAGTGCTTCAGAATTTACTAAAGGCAACGAAGGACGCCTCAATTGTGGTGTCACTACAAGATCTTCGTAGTTTTTTAGCGAAGGCATATGAGAATCTGGATCCATGGCTAATAAATGACAAATCAAAAAACATAAATTCAATAACTCATACACGCATACATACACATGTGAAAAATATACGAAATTCAAGGAGGTAAATTAACTAAAGTACTCATTTCAATTAAGGTTAATTTACCAATTACGTCCACTTTACACCAGCAAATCACGTCGTCTTCCCTTTCTACACCATACACTTCACAAATATATATCCCACTGTCCTCCACAAAAGTATCTGCTATCTTCAGCTTGTAAATCTCTCTATGGCTATGAACTTTTGTTTCTTTCACACAAAGAAAATCAGGTGGAAAATGCTTGATTATCGTTGCGTCCTTTACCCAAACGACTTCTTTGGCACCTGAAGAAACAAGACCAAGAAAAATGACGTAAAATGAAAATTAGCCACAACATCTACCACTTTTAATTTACAGCAATCAACAAATAGATAATATTACAAGAGCATAGATTTTCAATTCCTCTTGGAAAAACTACAGTGTCTGAAAAATAATTTGGAATTTTTTTAGTTTGTCAATAACACGCAATTTTTTAGCTCCATACTTTACACAGAGGATTGAAAACGAAAACAGAATGATAAACATAACTAGACAGCTAAGACAATTGTATACAGTAGAATACAATGCGTGTTACTTATTTCATTTAAATGAAATACAATACTATTATACAGTATCACTTACAACCACAATCGTTTTGTTTGTCCTGCCCTGTCATAAGTCATAACAATAATGAATTTGGCCTATTCTATCACTTTTTGCATATAAATAGGTACCTACATTATATTATCTTCACGAAAATCAAAATAACGAGGATATAGCTACTACTATATGAAATACTGAACTGAAAATTGTATTTGTATAATCCGAGAATTCAAGTATGGATTAGCCAAATTTTCTCTACATGACTTGTGCATGTAATTCTTTTGGAACGTATGGGAGATGGAATATGATTCCTACACTTACAATTCTTTAGAATATACTTACGTGTGTCTATCTCGATTGGGGGATCCGTTTAGTGTCTAATTAATGTAAGATCACGTCTTTATTCAAATTAATATTTCTATGTTGAAGAGAAGGAAAAGTAAATTATTCTTTTCTGTGTAGAGACACGTTTTACTTTCCTACAGCACTCAGTCTCTAAAATAACATTACTATTATTGTAAAATTAACTACAGCTCAGCCCAATTTCCAGTATATCTATATCTATTTGGCATAACTCACGGTTTTCACGTATGCTGATTACATTGTAGCTTTTGAAACATTTAACTATGAGCCAGTACATGTAAATAATAGTCATTATGTGCATGTTCTATTGGATCATGCTCGTACAGATAATAAATATAATATTCCATAATTATTTTATATCCTTTTGTTAATTGCAGATTTATAGTAGGTTGCATGTTACATGCTCATCGCATTCAACTCAACCACAGCCTATAAAGTAGCTGTCAGTTATAATTATGATTCCGAACTACATACAGAAATTAATAAACATAACCCGCTATCATGAATCCTAACATTTTATCTACTTCATCGTATGATAACTCTCTTTCTGCAAATGAAAATGGCACATAATCAAGATACCAGATACTAATATCAGCAGAAAATGAAAACTACGAATAGTTTTACATATTTTATCTATACAACTGCAATTTAGATAATACTGATAGCAATTATGTGCAGATTTAGTGTATGGATCTATATCAATACGGTAGCGAATCTAACTGATACGATTCTTTGTATGTTCAAAGCAGTAGGAATAGGAACTATCTTGTACTCAATTACATTTACAGTTCATTCTCATATATAATTTTTACTCATCTCTGTTTACGCAACTGTAAGGGTGTTACACTTATGTTTTGCGGTTTTTGTTGGGTTGAATTTGATTAGATAAATATCTAGAACGGAGTTAGCGCTCACATTGCGAAAATATCTTATAGTTAGCTTTGTGGTACAAATGTGTACATAAAGGTCAGGTTAATTAACATGGAAATATATACTTTTTGGCAGCCTACGCAGAATAAACTTAATTTATGATTGGACTAATTAAATCCATAAATAATTTATTACCTTCTATGTGCACACTAAGTTCCAACTCAGCCCCTTCACATATTTCCATGTAGCTCTCCATGGGTTTTAAAATTTTCAACGTTTTTTTCCTTGGACTCTTATTTTCATTCATTTTCCTAATTGTATTTATGGAACTGGACAGATTTCTTGAAGGTATTTCCTTCCTGCAAGGAGTATCCGCTTTTTTAGCAGCAATTGTAGCTCTATTAGTTCTTGCCGTGGTGGTGGTAGTAGTAGTTGTAGGAGTGAAGGCGTTTATTTTGTCTTTGGCCACTATTTTTTCCTTGTTGGACGTTTGTCTGCTAGTAGTGGATGTCAATGCGATTGGTTTCCTTTGACTGATGGTCCTAGACCTGCCTTCTAATGAACTTGGAGACATTGTTGTAATATCCTTGCGAATAATTTGCCTATGAGCAATAAAATAAATAAGGGAACAATCAGTCAATAATTGCATTCAATTTATGTTTATTGTTATTGTTATTAATGCTTAATTTATTGCTGTGCAGATAGGAATGACTTAATAGCTTCAGATGCCATAATAGATAAAAATCAACGATCCAAAACGTGTTAATAGTCTAACCAGCGCCAGCGTCCATATGCAAAGCCATAACATAAACGTAGAGCTGTCTTTCCTGCTTAGCCATTATTTTTGATTCAATTGCCACTTTTCCCCGTGGAAGATTCCGTAGGTCGAACCATGTTAAGAACTTATGTATCGTTAATGTAAACATATTTGACAGAAATAGTAGCTATACTACAATAAATAATGCGTTATGCATAGTTAATTAGATGGTCATCAAGTATATGTACAGGGGGTTGCGGTATGCAAGAATACATTGTCCTCCTAAACAATTGATAGTTCAGGCAAAATGGTAAATGGTTCTAGCTAGTTACATATTTCTGTTCATGTGGAAAGCAGAACTTACATTTAGATACATCATTCATCAATATGTTACGCACTAATACTTAATAATGGGCCTAAGTTAATAATTTATCGTTCCTCATTCTCTCTTATTTTTCAAGAATGAAATTGCAATTCTATTAGAATGCAAGAAATGGCTCAACAACAAATGCAGTTTTGTGTCTTTATTCCTATATCTATTCAGTTCGAATGAATTTATGGATATAAATTGTGGAGCTTAGGTAGGTACCTATGTAAAAAATTTTGTGCATTTAGATAAGATTTGCATTCATTCATAACGTAACATTCACCGATACATTATAATAATATGTTTGACTGATTATAACTTGAGTATAGTGGTAGGTGCGGAAAGAAACGAACAAATCGTTACATTGTTGTTCCTACTTTTATCCTGCATAATTGTATAAATGCCAAATGTTTACGCTAATACTAAATGAATAATGCAATTTAATACGCTTTAAAAAGCATGAACAATGTATATCTATTAATAAATGCGCAATTAGCATAGTTCTAAATAAAAATGGTATTTAGATTGAGGAAAGTTACTTCATCGTAGTTGGAGTTGACTGGGAAGTCAATGGCGCCACAGATTTCTTGCAGCAATCCCTTACTGCACCGTTATTGTTTGTTTCTGTCTGCTTTTTAGTGATAGTTCTTGTGTATGTGTTTGAGTTTGAACTATTCTTAGATTGTTGGACTTTAGTTTGCGAAGTTCGTAGAGGGATTTTGTTTTGACTGGAAGATCTCATACTTTGACCACTGTCATTAGAATTTACTCTGACAGCCAATTGTCGTTTGAGCATTCGAGTCTTGTTTGTGGTTATTGCATTTTTGCCATCTCTTATTGCATCTGTACTCTTGGAGCGTTGGCCACTGTCAGCAGAATTCGTTACGGACATCTGAGCTCGACCTGTAGAGTCAGAAAAGAAGAATACAATCGAAAAGAATTATAATTTGACTGCTCTGTTCTTTAATCCTTGGTTATTCATCGGATTACTATTAGCACAAAAAGTATTACCTACGCATGAATGGAAATGGTTACAGATGGAAAAGTAAGATGAAAACAGATTTAGCAATAATGTATTAACATATCCACTCTAATATTATAATTATGTCTTATGTCTCAATATTGGCGGCTACACAAGCTACAAGTATCTTTTATGGATGTATATATGCATTACGCTTAATACATACGCAGTTTATGAGATTAACCCAAAGAGTTAAAGGAAAGCCAAAAGATCTTAAGTGAACACAAATGAAAACTGACAATAAACAATGTTTAGCTTACGATAGTTAGTCCTCCTGTGCGAATCTGTATTTGAGGTGGATTTGCACTCGTGAGCCAATTTAGTACACAGCGGAGCACTTCCATATTGATCGTTGACACACGGCAAAGGCAACTTCACAGCATGAGTCCCTCCAACGCTTTTTTCCCGTCCTCCTAATCTCTCGATGGAAAAGGATTTGGCTGGTAGTCGAAAATCTCGCATGTCACTTTTCTTAATATTTAATACACTTCGATTGCTCATCAGTCTCAACAACTTGTCATCATCACAAGATTTCCCAATAGAATCACTTTTAACCCTCGTCAGATTACTTTCCGTCACTGAAATAGAAGATTTCCCATGATACTCACGAATGTCATTTTCACTTCGTCCTAAAATATTCACTAAGTAGCAGTCATCTTTATTTCGATACAAAGCTACTCTGGGATAAAAATTTTTACCATTCACAAGCTCCTTATATTCTCTCCTTGCTCTGACACAGGTGCTACTTTGCGTTTCCGTCGAATTGTGAGACTGAAGAAGATTGGCCATCTGTGCCATCTTCAAATTTATAGCCTTCCGCTGAAAATCAATATCAGTAGTTTTCAGTTTTCTATTACAAACCAGTCACATTTTATAATTTTCCTCATTTTCAATTTTCACAATTGATTTTCAGTAGCTCTCAACCACCAATTAGTCTAATGCTCCTCCGAAAAAAGAAAATTAGTAAAATCCATTTTCACATTTTTGGCTCACACACACACAGAAAACAAGAAAATGCAATAATCGTAGAATCAAACACCTGTTAGTTTAATAGCGACTGACATGACATGGAGTGAGCATTAGCTCTTTTCCTTCTCCACCAACCAACAATGACTTGTGTCAAGATTAGCACGACTTAAGCCAAGACTTAACTTAAGACTCACTTATTGTTAAAACGCTTGCTGTTACTGACAATCTCATTCTTGTAGTCTTACTGAAGCAGAACACTAAAAGTAAGTGCATCTAATGTAAGTGTTGCACAGTAGAGGATTCCAACCAAAAGGAAAATCTTTTCCAACCAACCCAATCCACCTGATGATTGTATAGTTAATGTAATGCAGTTTTACCTGCGATTAGCTTAGTACCAATACCAAGTTACATATAATAGTAATGTATAGGTACATCATAGACTTCTCTGTTAGAGTTAGTTCTTTTCCTCCCTTGACCCACATACTATAATATTAAAGTAAGTATGTATCGGCGAGTGTGAGTGATTGTGCAGAAATCTACATGTGATAAATCAATCGTAGAGAAGCCAGCGATGAAAGCTAACTGAGAGTTAAGCATTTTATTAAAAACTTATTATAGTATATGTAACTAACGAGTGAAAAATTGCTCAGTTACCTACTACACTCACTCCAACCGACAATGCATAAATATATAATTGTATTGAAAAAGTGCATATAATATTATGCTTGAAAAGTTAAACTACCTTACAATTAGAATCAGCAGACATCATTAGCTCGCTATAATTTACAAGGAATCCTTATGCTCATCTCGTAAGTTATTAATAGTATCCTTAAATATATATACTGATTGAAGTATAGTATAAAGGATCTTATTGTTCCTATATATAAGCTAAGCTAAATTCTAATCAGTTGACTAGAAATTGGATTTAAAATTTACGATTGTTGGCTCGACTTGACTTATCTGTTAAATGGCCCTTAACTTGAAGAAGAAAGAATTTTTAGGGACTCTAAATTCGAAATGTTCACACAATGATACTCTATGTGTATGTGTGTGTGAGTATTTGGTGGTATTGGAGCTGAACTATCAGTTAAGCTACGTAGAGCCTTGCTATAAACGTATAATTTAATCTCAATTTCAACTTAGCTCTCAGGTGTAGGTATGTATTGATGGACTCAACTTGCACTAAACCAACAATGAGCTCTCTCTTTAAACAATTGAAAAATCCTCTCGTACTTCTTGATGTTTAAGAGCTTTAAGAATAAGAATTACGAGCGAGTGAGGCGATGCTTCGCCTTATTGAAACTGATGCCGATCATTTCTCTAAAAAGGATCTCGAAGAGTGTGTCTTGTCTTACCTCGTCTGGCAAAACACTACAAAATAATATTCTCTCTATCTCATCTGTAGTTAAAAAGTCTATCTGTTTTTAACAAGAGGCTCTGCTCATTCATTCGCAGAAGACCATAATGAGCCAACTCAACTCAACCACATAAGAAACAACAAACAATTTCACTTGTCTTGTCATTTTTGGCACTGATTTGGTTTACATGGATGTTAAAGTGAATAATGGGGTATGAGTACATTAAAGGTTCACTATTAAGTAGGCAGAGAGACGTACGTAGTAAATATATATCTGTAATAATCTGTTGCAGTATATTCCAGTCCAGTTAGTCCAGTTCTCAGCTAACTCTCCATGTTATTTTTTAATGTCTCTGCTCAAAAGAGTAACCATTCGATTACTATTTAGCTTTTGATCGCTATAGATTACTCTAGATTACGATTTCTACATTAGCCAAAGTCATTACGAATCTTTTACGTCAGAAACAATGTTAAATGTGTGTGGCGAGTTTGGAATGAAACAAGTGGAAAATCTCCCAAGTAGATTTTGCACATCGCCATATCATTATATCCCTCGCAAAATCATTTTCTTTTCCAATCTGTTACGTTTCATCCATTTTTCATCTGTCTAGACTTGTAGGAGCTTATGATGGAATGTCATAGCATATGCTAGAGGTGCAATGTCATCAATATCTACAGTTGTCGCTAATAATTATTATGAAAAAAACGAGCGTGCTCAAAAATGTATTATTCAATCTACACAATAAGGATCGTACTACTATACAGAGATATTATAAAGATACACAATTCTCCATTTGGCAAAAGTAAATGAGCTCGAGAACAAACAAGTCTAGTAAAAATATTATAGAGTAGTTCAGTTGATATTGTAGAAGTTGTGTCTGTCACCAATCTCTTCCCATCCCCGTCGTCACTGTCAGCATCCAATTTGGAGTTGTGAATATTTAAAATGAATGTGTGTCACATTATTTACCTACTTTGTCCCTAGAAATCCTTCCTAGTTTGGCCTTTTTCTGGCTTCTGCTTGTTTTTCTGAATATTTCAATGTAGTTTATTTGACTTGATGTCTTTTATTAGCCATGAAATTAACATTCCTATCCTCGATCATCCTTTTTCGGCTGGAAAACTGTGCTCTTATAGAAATCACGTAGGAATCCTACTGGCCATCATGCCAGCAACTTTGTAGTGTAATTAATTATTCTGTATTAAATTACACCTATTATGTATATCGTCTATGTATACCTTGTTTCTAATGTACGTACCTATGTAAGGATATTCATTACAATCTTTTATGCAATAGAAACCCAACTTACGTCAAATGCTCCCAAATGGACATAGAACAACTCAGCTATGTACAAAACAGTATTTGATACTCGAACAACAACATCCCTCATAAACTAGTCTATATTATCATCGGAAAAAACATTTTGTTATATCGCTTCTATCTTTAGAATTATTGTCTGCATGCCTTATTCTTTTTTACATCCCATGACATTTGGAATAACCTCATAGCTTTTTCTCATGCCTGCATGGCTCGCTTAAAATTCGTGTATACCTATATACCTATAACATTCTAAACAGACAATTTAAAGCGGCGATCTTGATGAATCAACAATATATTATTTTGTCATTGTGTCCTGTCCTGATCTGGGATGGGAAGAGCTATCTCACTAAAGATCTTTGATAAGGATCCCAATCCACCGACAGGAATACAACAACGTATATGTACATGCAGTGCAATAATAATAAACTCACTTTATTCATCTGAATCTTTCACAACTAATAAGATGAACATAATATAATAGAGGCACTGTCTAAACAACAGAGACCGGAAATGGATGACAAATATTTTCAAATCAGATAATTGAAATAATAATAAAATTATGGATAAAATTATGTGTGAAAAGCAACCGAATTTGACATAAGATACAAAATGTGACGACATAGTGTTAAAATTTTCTATAATATTTTCACACATGTGTCTAAAATGTTCGAAAACAGGGGAAATGACGTTTATGAACAAAATGATTTTTTTTCGCGAAATTATCAACATTTTTGCAAACTATATTCGTATAATATGACCATCTCATGACCTTCATTTGCAAACTACGTAAAATTATAAGGCCGGAAAACGGAAATATCGTTCCGTCGTCAAACGTGGATTACCTGAACAAATGTAAAACTACTTGCCGATGTACGATTATGAAAATAAAGTGCTTGCCTACCTTTCCGGTCTCTGGTAACGAGACATTTATAAATGCCTATAATGATAATGATGATAATATATTTACCATACTAAGCCATAGATTTATCTTTAACAGTGCATTTGATTGTTAGCAAAAAGGCAGCGTTCATTACAAGACTTCATAAATAGCTACATATATTGGTTATGTCCAAGTGTTGGTAGAATTGTGCGGAACACAACATACCTAATTAGAAATACAGAAAAGATTGTTATGTAGTTGAAGCTTATTGTTACTGTGTTCATTTACATTTAGTTGCATGTACGATCAACGAATTCCATTCTGATTGTTATTATATTGGCCATGTATGTATGTACGTAACGTCGTAACGTAGTACTAGCTATCTATTGCGCATTGCTTATTGAAGTTGATGTCCAGACCATGTCTTGCCAATATTGTCAGAATTTCTGCTGTGGCTTCAGTGCAATTCTTGTTAAGTGATGTGAGTGTAATAATAATTTCCAAATAAGGCCGTTTCTCTCCATCCATTCCACCTTTTAGCAGAGGTATGATAGAATATACGTTTCTTCGTTGACACTTGCTCAAAGTATAATGAAAGTAAGTAGGTAGCTTGCTAAATATCAAATACAATTTATATTAATACTAGACTTTTGACCCGTGCTACGCACGGCAGAGGAATACTACTTTCAAAATTTTATAAAATTTCAAAAAACATCAAAAATTGCAATTTTTCTGGCCAG